>JAFFST010052458.1:27398-37908 GCA_022414735.1 Noturus placidus
GTCTCATGATTGCCACCAAGGGGAATTCCCCTCTAATTTAAAAAAAAAGAAAAAAGATTAGCCTGTGCAGGGAGCAGCTAAATTTATTCCATACAAAATCAAAAAGACATACCACAAAAAAGCCACAGAAAATCCAGACCTGTCTCCTATGGCAGCCCAAAAATCAATTTCATTAACCACAAGAGCTATCCCCCCAATAAGGTTCCTGATGTGACACGTTGAGAAAGCAAGAACACTTAATAAATGGCAGTCCTAGCCACACAAAGCACATGTAGCCACATAAGCACTAACAAACCAAGAACACGCACATATAATAGAATTAATATACATTAACATAAAGCACAATTTTTATTTTATTTTTTATAATTCTAACTTTTCTCAAGAATAGTTATTACAAATCTGCAAACAATTTCTCAATTTTAACATGCGCCATATGATATCCATTAGTAGACAGAGCTTTCTGTCTCCCCCCACCTCCACCCCCCTTGTTCACTTACTCAGACTGGGTGAAAGGAGTATTTCCTGATGGCTGAATGTTGCTTGCATGTGCTGAGTCTCAGTCTTCTCCCTGTCCAGCCTCTTCAAAACCCACAATCACAGAGAGACAGAAAGAAACACAGAGAGAAAAAGAGATCAGATTCATAGCATGTCAATGCACCAGAATTACTGCTGGAAAAAAAAAAAAACAGAGCTCCCCGATCAGCTCAAGCATATTACCGGTGTTCTCCATGTGATTCCCATTTTGAAACTCTCTCTTTCTTTCTTCCTTTCTGTCTCTCTTTTTTGGTCTGTCTTTTTTTTCTCTGTCCAGTCACAGTCTTCGGTGGCTAATCAGTAACAGTCTTAAAGTGACAGCAACATTGGTGATAAAAGCTGTAGATGTCAAACCAGAGGTGGCTTCCTGATTCAGCTGAGACCCTTCCGCCACTCGAGCCTGAGCTGACTATCACTGTTATCACTGTCATCGGATTTAAAATCCTCACCCTCCCTCGCTCTCTCACTCCGAGTTGCTCCCTCCCTTCCTCTAGAATGGCCCTCCTTCTCTCTCTCTCTCTCTCTCTCTTGCTTTCACTCGCTCTCGTCAAGCAGTTATACACTGCAGACTGACTCCCAGAGGTCCTATAGCTGGCTTTGAGGGGCTGAGCATTTCTCTGGCAACCTATCACTGTTGAGCACAGTGTCCTGTTTCAACATTCTGAATTGAGAGGTTAGACAGAGGACACCCATTCAGAAAAAAAATTAGTATAGTGGGAGGAGGGGAGAAAAGCAAGCAAGGCCGGCTGAGAATGCCTAGGCTATGTCGCGGATCCTCAACAGCAGGAAACTCCCCTGCTTGCATGTTTGTAAAATGGTCAGTGTCTCTACATAAGGCAAATGTCTGGCACTCTTTATTCACTTCCAGCATATTCAATGAACCTAATGAGGCTTTATGAACTTCAGCCCTGCTTTCTCAAAGGGAGCCCCCAGAGTGTCACATGCTGTCTATGACAATGTGCAGCTGAAGAAATAACCTCTTGCAGTGTGTTAGTGCTCCACAGACATCACAATATTTCCTCTAAACTTAACATCTGTTATATTATCCTTGGGGGAAAAAAATGGAAACAAGCAGATTTGTCATTATTAAGTGAGTGATACCAACGTGAACCTATTAGCAAATGTATAAGGCAAGTTACAGAAACATGCTTCAGTAAAGCACTGGTAATAGTATTATCAATAATACATTATTAACAAAGATTCATGACAAAATATATATAGAAAAAGATTTTTCCCCAACCTACATCCAAATCTAATTTTTAATCTTTAATAAAAATGAAGCAACTCTATACCAACAGGATCTTTATGGTTTATGGAAATTCAATAAAAGGCGAGGCCACAGAGCAAGTTTGCTTTTTGGACAGGTTATGCTTTTCTCAGTAGTGTTATAATCTAGCTCATTCCCTTTAATCTCCAGCCCATTCTCCTGGCTTCATCTCCACCTCTGCTTCCAGAAGAAAGTATTTATTTCACATGGATTCTGGGAAACCCTATATTGTACTCAAATGGCTCAATGCCATTTTCTTTCACAAGCTCACCTTTCACCTGGATTAACTCAGGAAAGAGCCTGAGAGTAAGGGAATTAATTACCAATCCACCTGCTTGTCACTCTCTCAGCGGCCGTGTGGAGCCACAGTGGCACTGAAACTACTTTTAAACTCCCATATTTGTGTTGTTAGTCACCAGGAAAGTGACTGAGTCATCCCCACACACTGCCGGCTAGGCCAGGCTCATATCACACAAGCTCTGATTCCCCCCCCCATTCCTGGGCAAAATAATGCAGTTCAGTCTAAAGTACACAAATACCATTTAAAGTACACAAATACCAGCCCGCTAACCAGCATTGGTGCAACTCATACACTCTAACAATTCCTAACACACGCTGATTACTTCACCAATTCCTCATACACGTCAATCTTTCAGGACGGGTCATTACGCAAGAGAGGGGATAACCTATCCACACATCTTAGTAATGATTTTTAGGGCGCTACTGGTGGTATTATTTTCATCTAATGTTTTAATTCATGACGATTTGTGCAATTTAATTTGACATTTAATTAACCCAATAAGACATATGAAAAGTAATTTCAGTAACTGTTGTTATATCTCTTCTTTCAACAATAAAATCAGAAATGTAAATATTGAAAATTAAAAACACCATAACCCCCCTCTATATAATCTCAATAGATAGATAGATAGATAGATAGATAGATAGATACATATGTATATATCCAAATTATGTATTACATGTATTGAGCTAATAATACTATTATTTAACTGAACAAGATGAGCTTACATACTATGGGTATAGATCTTTCTCTTCACTGCCCATTTCTCCCTGGCAGCCTGTGCATGGCAGACGGTGTGACTGTGTGTACTGTGTGCATGTGTGTGTTTGTTATGTCCCGCTGTGTCAGTCTGGATGGTCCAACCGAGCTCACCGCAGCATAGACAGCTTGTATTGAAATAGAGGAGAGGAGGTGGTGATGAATCACACATCGTAACATGTCACATGCTCATTTTCTTGTCAGTGGGCTGAAGTTTAGTGACTCAGGAGCTTTGAAATGTAAGTACAGAGCGTGCTGGAGCACTTATTGTTATTAAAATCATGTGCTTCCTACTTGTTTCATTTAAGGGATGAATTACTTCCAGAGGAAGAAACACATTGCTCCCACTTTCAGAATTATCTAAACTACCTTAGATATTAGATAATGACTTCTACTAACATACACATGTTGCATTGTGGCCTGTGAGATCAGTGACTTAATGGACTATTACAAACATTCTTCTCTTTCAGGAGGGAATCCAAAATGTGTAAGTGAATAATTTTAGAATTATAGGACTTTTCTATTTGAAGCTAGAAAAATAAATAAATTATATATATATATATATATATATATATATATATATATATATAGACACACATGTTTAAAATTCTGATTTAATATTTGTTTTATTTTTGTTATTCCACTGAATGGGACCTTTTTATTATACTTTTGTTTAAAGAAATTAATTTCTGTTTACTTGCCTTTGTGAATTTACTTTTATTTAATTCAGATATGATTTTGTATACTTTAATATCAATATAGATACATTGTTTAAAAAGTATTAAAATTTAAATTATTAAGATTAAAATGAGCTACTTGGTTATATCCTGTTAGTTATAAAGTGAATTTTAAAACTGATCATTAGTTTACCAATCATTACAAATCATTCTGTAACATTCTGGTTCTGTAACATTTTACATTGTGGTGTTCATTTTCTGTAAATGTAAAACCTACGTATTAATATCTACGTATTTTTAATGAATCATCTGAATGAAACAGGGAAAAACATGTCAATTTAAATTCTGTTTAGCTTTAGGGACATTCTGGTTATAGCTTTAATCTGGGTAGGGTAATATTTATACCACACTGAAAGACAGGAATGCTGCTATCTTTAAGCAAATAATGAAGATAAGAAGCTCTCACAGGAATTCAGATGAATTCCTGGCATTCTTTTGTTGTAGAAGGTGTAAGCCATGGCTGCCAATAGCTCCATAAAGGTAGAGATCAAAGAGAGCCTGAGCCCCCTCTGCCTGAACTCTCACCCTCACCAAGACCTGATAAAAATGAATTACTTATATATTTTATTATAATAAGTAAACTTTAATGTTTTGAATTTCAGTTAAGGTAATATATTTTTGTGCTCAGATCTGTAGATAATATTATGGCATTGGTAATATGTGGACCCTTCCTTAAAAATCCCTTCCACTAAATCCAAAATCACTACAAAATTTAAATGAAACATTTACACATAAGATCAAAAACTCAATTTTGTGTCAGCACACAAAATTGTATGAGTAATAATGAGTAATTATCATTGATCAGCACCCCAGCAGTCATATTCTTTGATTGTACAAAGAAATCTTAACCCAAGCCCTTTACATAGCGTAGCAGCCAGTACCAAAAGCAGGTCACCACATCAAACGCAGAGGAAAAGTGCCTGGCATAGTGACTGTGCGTTCTGAAAGAGTACACTTCCACACTTGACTTGGCCAGACTGAGCAATGTAGGAATCTGGGCAGTCAGCTGGTTAGGGATGTCAGGACTATGAGGCACTCCCCCCTCACTCCTAATTGAGCTGGCCTGCTTGGCTCACCCCTGGCACTGCATGGCTATATTAGGTGGCTTCAGAGCTGGTGGTCAGAAGGTAACAGCGACACAACTACAATGTCATGGTCATGCTGGTAAGGCATGACTTCACAAGCCTTATCAGCCACAGATATGGCATGCTTGTATTACATTCCACTTCACACACATGCACACACACCCACAGGCCAGTCTTTTAAAGGCACAAGTCCTGCCACAGAGATGCCTGGTAGCCATGCCAACCATGTGTTTGAAAGAGCTGACAATGAGCAATTTGCCAAGCAAATGGAGAAAATTGAGACCCAGCTAGGAGAATGTAAAACACTTCCACTGTGGAAATTGACACTCTATTAGAACTCTATCATCATTACTGATTTCTAGCTGTGATGATTATTGTATGCATTAGGGCACACAAGGATACTGTTTCTCTCAGTTTCAGCAGTGCTGGCTATTAATATTGAATATATACAGTCTTATTTTAAATGATCAATATATATGTGAAATTTGAACACTGCTGAAGAAATTAGTCTACAGATTAGATTAAAAAAAAGCATAGTCCAATCACACCCAAATACAACAGACCATCTGAGATGATTCATCTCTCAGGCCTCTCTGATATTAAATAACCACCATCCTGAATAATAACAGGCAATTAGCATGTATGTTGTTCTGAAAGCCTATAATCCTTAAGTGGTTAATCAATCTAGTAATAGGCAGGGAGTTATGGCCCCTCTTTTTACTGTCCCTTGTCACCAGCGATGGCTGGGTTTTGGGTAGGAGTTGGATGGTGGGTGGGAAAGAGTGTGAGAGCATTTAATGGAGCCTGCCCGTCTGCTCCTCCACCCCTTGGTTGGCCCTTTAAAAGGTGTCAGATGAAAAGCAGCTGAGATTGCTGCTCGCTCTCACTCTATCTCGCCCCCTCTCTCTAAGCTGCACTCACTTGCTAGCATCCTGCTTTCGCTCGCCCCCTCAACACCCACGTTGTTTTTCCCCTCCTTCTCTGCTTCCCACGCACTCCCCACTCCTCACACGCACTCACTCATTCTCACCCACATACACACAAACACGCCCAGGCTGCCGTCTCCCAGCCTGCCGCCTCTGGCTGTCCTGTTGAAATCAGGATGCAGGACCCCCGCCTTGATTCTTACTGACCCCGGCACTCTCTACACACTTACATCCTGGAAGTGGGTTGTCCCCGCTGCGGCATCAGCTAACATGGTGCCAGAGTGACACAGCCGAGTCACAGCTTCCCTGTCCTCCACCTCAGCTGAGCTGGCGATTAGAAAGAGGGAGCAAGAACGGCAGCAGTTCACACCCTCATCCTGGAAGTTCCAAGCGTGCTCTTTATAAACATTCCATTCTCCCTCAGCATGCTGAGCAGGGTTTCCTGCTCTCAGAGCCCAGCCCCCAGCTGGCGTGCTCCCACCCTACCCAGCCTAGACAAGGGGACTCTTTCAGGCACTTCCTGAAGAACCACCTTCAATTATCTTAGGTGCTGGGCCGGGGAGAAAATGCTGATGTTATACAAAGCTGATAAATCTCCCTTCGATTCATTCCCACCAAGCCAAAGCGGTGTAATCACCAAGGGAGAGCGATTACTCTGTTTGGCTTGGCTAGCAAGTCCAAGGCCATTCTGAACAACATAAAAGGTGACAGAGGAAGGGAGAGACGAACAGAGAGAAAAGCAAGAGAGCAGGCTAGAAAAAGAATAGAAAGGTAAGACAAAAGACTGTGATAACTTGGATCAGATAGTGAAACCCAAGAGAGGGAGAGGGCAGTGAGCAAGAGTGAAAACAAGTAAGGACGACAGAGTAAAAAATAGGGAATAGGGTACGGTACTTCTCTCTAGCTGAGTTCATTTTCTCCAGAACAAACATGTCAGAGGTCATCTGTCCCACTCTTAGCCTCTGTCCCTATGCCACTAATTTATGAGAGGTGCCTAGCTCATATCCCCAGCAGTCTTCCTGTTCTACTGCATTGTCTGTTTTTGCCCTCACATGTGATTGAGTGTGAAAGCCAGACCTCTGTGTTCTGGTCAGTGTCTCTATCAGTGCTGTGTCTGACAAGACACAATGGCTTCTTCACACATGTGAGCAGTCTCTCATGGATTTTCAATGAATTTTGCTTTACAGACATAATCCAATTATCTATAATATACATGTTGTTTTCCTGGTACTTCCAAAGTGGTTTCTCCCCAAAAGAACAACTTACTCTGGGCTATCATTTGTGATATGTTCAATAAAGACTCAAAGTTCAGAACAAAACGAAGATATGAACTGCACAATCATATTAAGACAGACAACAAAAGTCTTCTGCTGAAAGACAAATGTATTGCCAAGTAACTGAAATAAAGAATTAAATTGTGATGCCTGACTCATGGCAATTCCCCTAACATGTCTAATGCTGCTCTCTTGAATCAACACAAACAGATACTAGTCATAGGATGAGCACAGTGGATATGGCGAGATCAAAGAAAGGAAAGGAGAAGAGAACAAAGATAAGCAGGAGAGGAATATAGAGAAGAATACAGAAGAAAGAAGAAGGATGAGGAGTGGAAAGGAGCAAGAGGGAGACGATGACAAGGAAGTAGGATGAACAAGGAAAGGAGAGGGGGAGAGAAGGAAATGGATTATGGGAATGGGGAGGAGATGAGAGTAGATGAGAGGAGATGAGAGGAGAAGACTGAAGATGAGAGGACAAGAGAGGAAATCAGAAGAGAGATATAAAGAGAGGAGTAAATAAAGAGGAGAGAAGAAGGAAGGAAACTAAATGGGTAGAAAGCAGAGGAGGTGGAAGCAGAGGCTCAGAGATGATGGGTGGCGAGGAGCTGCCCTGTGTAGGACTGAAGGAGGATGAGTCAAAGGCTTCCTGCCCACTTATCCACCCACACACACCCAAATGTGGGTGTGAAAACACCGGGCTCAGAGCCTGTAGGCCTTAAACCCAGGACGCGTCTGTTTCTCTCTCCCACTGCCAGTACATGTACAGTTTCTACCCACAAGCTGAGCCTGAGCCTACATTTATGATGTCACTGAAGGAGAAAATAAAAAACAAAATGGACACATGGGATAATGTGTGGGATAACACTTTTTTGTCTTTGTTGTGTGTGTGTGTGTGTGTGTGTGCGTGTTTGTGTGTACCTTTGGGAAACAAAGGAATCATCTGGAATCATCTTAAATTTCTTGACCTTATCTCAGTCCCTGTACTATTTTATGACAGAGGCACTGGAACTCCTGGACAGGTAATGAATATGAGACAGTCTGTCTCTATATTTCTCTCTCTTAGTACACACGCACGCACACGCACGCACACGCACGCACGCACACGCATGCACACGCATGCACACACGCACACACACATGCACACACGCACACACCGGCACACACACACCCCAATAAATCTGTGCCACACTGGACATGACAATAAAAGACAATGGCCCATTCTTTAACTATAACCATATCCACTTAACTCATTCTGCCGTTCAATATCAAGCAACCTACTTTTCTACTTTTAACATAGTTGCATTACTTGTATTAATCTTACCAGTGTCTGGTGATCCACATTCACCATGACATGACAGCACCTAAAAGAGGCAAGAAAGGAACTGCAATTAGCAATGTATTACAAAGTTATTATGTCTCTAGAACCCTAATGTAGTGTTAGATGGTAATTTATTATAGAGCAATTTGCAAAAACTCTAAGTGACTGAATTCTCTAAGTGACATGACTATGAAGAATAATATTGTCGAAATGGATTGGCTTGATAATTTTCAAAATGAGACAGATTGCTCATTAAAATATTTCACATTTGTGTGTGTGGGCGAGTACTAACAGCTATTCTTCTTCAGGAGCTCACATGGTCTCTGAGGATGAGCAATTCAATAAAAAAAAAGAAAAATCTCAAATCACTATCATAACTGCAATACGTACATTTATTTTCAGCTGAATTACAAGTATATCATAATTACATCCTTTATATGAAAAAAAAAAACATATACAGTGTACCTGAATTAAAATTCAAAATTCATGCACAGAATAAGGCTGTAAAACAACCTCCATTGTGATTTTAGTCTCAGGACCTTTCTGAACATAATTGAACATGAAAATGCAGCAATTTTAGACCTTGTTCCATAATAGAGAGGCTTTCTGGTGTGAAAGCAGGAGTGAGGTACTTAAGTGAGATATTCTATATTATAAATCACTGGTATTCTTATCATTACATCAATTGAGGCACTGGATCCATTAGCCGCTCTCTCAGGGGAAATGTGACATGTCTGACAGCGCTCATAGACTTTGAAATTGCAGTGCGATCAGATATTGGATTAGGAATTGTTTCATAACGAACTTGCTTTTTGTTAACTACTAGGCAGGAGTTGAACTTTTTTCTGAAACGGTACACTCTTAACAAAAAAAGGTTCTTTAGCTAAGGCAATTACAGAACCGTGGCAACCGTGACTCTTTGCAAATCAGAAAATATTTTTGATGTGTGCTATTTAAATTATGTGACAAGCTTCACAAGGTCAGATATTTTGCATTTGTCATTATTAAATGCAATCACTATGAAAGTGAAGTTTCATTTCATTTTGCACAGTTTGTTTATTCACATTAACATAGTTTCCTACATTTTGGTGAGGACAGTAATTTGAAGAAGAAGAAGAAGAAGAAGAAAAAGATTGAGTCACCATTGCCCCATAAATCTGTCAGCTTAAATTAACCTTTCTTAAAATAAAAAAGTAAAAAAAAGAGATGTAAATGAAGTAAAGCAGAACAACAGGTGAAACACAGTGAGTACTGCCAGCTTAATAATTCTTATATGCATGTAGCATTTAAAGTTCTTACGAAAAAAGCAATTTCACTTTAGAGAGGGTTATTCATTATATGAATGTATTTTATAGTATGAATAGACATGTTTTAGTTTAGCTAACCTGAACATTTTAAGGCATTTAAATTTCCCGACATGCTAAATCCTAAACTGTCCTACATGATGGTGAGCAGTACATTCATAATGTATAATATTATCAAGAATGTGACTGAAACATTAAAAAGACCAAACAAAATAAATAAAACATGTTTTATATAATTTACTATAGAGAGCCTGTTGTATATGGTTCTTTAAAGAATCTTTTAAAAAATGTTTCAGTACGTCAGCCAAAAATGTTTGGCAGTGCAGTAGCAGCTTACAACAAAAGTGACAGTAGAAGAAGATAAAGGTTGTTTGGGCACAAGCAAATTAACCATGTAAACTCCCAGGCTGGTAGATTTAAATTCTTCCTAACTCTCACACTACATAGCTTGCCTATTAAATTCACTACAATTGCTGAAAATTATAGTCCTAATGGTTACTGAATATGTTCAATAACTACACAATAAGCCAGGACTTTAAGCGATTAGGGTTCTTCAAATGGAATAAAAGTGTCACGACAGTCTTTCTCCTTGCCCAATGGGATAACATGTCTCATGTGTGCCCCCTGATGGAAACTATTTAAACTAAAAGAACTCAAGTAAAACAGGTATGTCGCTTTAGAAAGATCCATAACGGTATATATGATATTCATTCAGACATGCAATTAAAAGAAATAAAATACTGCTGTGGTATATCCTTTACAAGTTAAAATAAGAGTGTATAAATACTTAATCTTTAATATTTCAACAACAATACAATTATTTTAATTATAATTATTATTATTATTATTTTTAAATGGGTTCCTTGGTGTTAAAGGTATTTTCTAGCAAATATTTTCATTCATTAATCTCGGAGATCGGAAGACTGCATTCATTTACTCCAGTGTGTGTGTGTGTGTGTGTGTGTGTGTGTGTGTGTGTGTGCGCGCGCGTGCGTGCGTGTG
>JAFFST010052458.1:40428-42928 GCA_022414735.1 Noturus placidus
ATAATTTAAATGCAGTATGGAGTCTGGTCTGCATATGTTAGTTACAATGTAATAGCATTGTAATCATGCAAATAATGCTGGAAGAACAGAGCAATAGAATCATGATTATGATATTCGTATTATTAAATTATAAAAAATTAGGGTAAAAATTATATTCTATCCTCTACAGATTACTGTGTGCAGTTGTTATTCTAGATTCAAATTCTACAATTATAAGTCAATTCATGGAGGACACGGGGAAGTCTCTAATGATTAATGATAATTTGGTTATGCAAATCAAGGCTCAATTATTAGCAAACATTAATCTAAAACTGAAATCTAAAGCATCAAACAGCAAATACTAAAACAATAATATGTTGCTGTGGAAACTATGACACAAGAGTAGTATTTGTATTATTTGAGCCCCATAGTGGTACTTGTTTTTAAAAAACAAATCAATGTGACAAACATGGGCTGTTCTCAAAAGGCCAAACTATACGGTAAGATTATGAAAAACATATACATAAAATCTGTAACTTGTATTATATAAAAATGGACATGAACTTTACAGATGCCATATTTGTGTTTTAATCATTGTCCTAGAATTGTAATTATTTGCTGATTATTACTATACATATAATTTTTAATGTAATTACCCCAGTCATGCCAATCAATTCATAAATACCACCCTATGTTTGTAATCACTGACAAACATCTTCACTCCTCACTTGGAGTATTACACTGTTTCCAGTTATTATTAACAGAGTGATATTACAAAATTGCATAATCAAACTTCATCAAACTTATACAGCCAATAGAAAAACATCTCTGAGATTTATAGATCTTTGTTGACAGTTTTTCAGTCGCACATCTAATAAACTCTATTGCATTTGTGTAGGAAAGCACAAAATAGCAACATTTGATTTGCATGCTTTCTCTATCTATACACAGAGAAGCCATGTACACAAAGACATCTCTTTAGGGTTAACAAAGCAGACAAACACATCACAGCATTTCAGCTTTAACAACTTTGGCTGGAATTTGTTTAACCATGGTCTAAAGGACACATTGCATTTGTTTAGTTAGACTGGAAAAAAATTGTAATGAATAACTAGGTTCTATAGAAGTTATTTATTTATATGTTTATTTATTAAGTTTTCTTTCCCTCTTCAAAATTACTTTGTCAAATTGACTAAATATCTCAACACTAAACATGCTTTGTAAACATGTAACAGAAAATAAAATTCTAAAGGTGAATTATTTTCTTGTTTAATTTAAACCTCTATAATTTGTTCAAATATAGCCTGAGCATTGTAATAAATATGTGTGTCTTTTGTATAGACATATGAAAAGGTAAAAGTGCAATGATGTTTTACAACATCATGTGAACATGAATATAAAAACTAGTAGTCTTTATTTTATCATTTAAAAAATAATGAAACAAATGGCACAGAGGAATTGACAGGTTAAATGCATTCAGTCTAGGCTCAGGTGACAAGGTCAGTATCTTTTCATTCATTGGTGGTTTTTATTTATTTATTTTCCAGAAACTTCTCCCAAATGACTGAAGAAAATACATTCAGTCATCATTACACAGTGACCTCAAATACCGAAACATCAAAAGAGTAGGTCAGAGAGCTTCTTGTGAACTTTCACCCAACATTTCTACATTTACAATGTTAAGCAGTGAATGAGAGTAACTGTGTATATAAACCAGTGGTGAGTAACATATTCCTGGCTTCAAAACAATAAAATACATAAAGAGATGGCTTTCTTTGTCTCTCATACAATATAATTTCCATCTTCTATCTCCAAGCTCACCATAATTGTTTTAACAAGGCTAATTTATTATTATATTTATTTTTTTTCCATTTTTCCATTGATCAGTGGCGTCTGAAATAACAAGTTATTGACTATTTGTCCTGAAATGCTTGAAAGCAAGAGGTATTCCCTATTTTTCCAATGTCTTGAATCTACCACACACCTCTCTTCCCTGCATTTGAAGTGTCAGCAGCGTTCCTCCAGCACATGAAACTGGCTTAATTTTTTTTTTATTTCAACTGTACTCCCAGTCATTTCACACACTAAATGCATACATATCTAAACTGGCTGATTTACACTGCTTAAATCAAAGGGACTTTCCTATATAGCTGCATATAACTTTCCTATATAACAGCACATGCGACAACTGGAATTCAAACATTTCTGCTGATTTGTGCACTACACTAACACAGTTTAGCTCATCAATTGCTCATTTGACTAAATCTGATGCAAGACAAATATGTTATTCTTGGAGGGGAATTAATCTAACATCTGATGCAATGTATCAGCAAGTCCACATAACTGATACTTGTCCAAAATTGCTATTTGATGATGTAGGAAGAACTGTCAGTGCCAGACATGGAGAAAATTCTTTTACTATTTTTAGTTATTTAGGAAGCTTAACCTTAAAAGCCATTACATTTTATAGAAACCTTTTTACAACCTGAGACATGAGATATCTTACATATTATTATTATTA
>JAFFST010052458.1:47928-50730 GCA_022414735.1 Noturus placidus
AAGAAACAAAAAGGGGTGGTGGTGGTGGTGGTGGGGGGGTTGTCCTGTTTATACAAGTTTCCGAGAAACTGTTCAAAGCAGTTGCTGGTTAACTTACGTATCCACTCTAAATTTTTAGTTTTTCATAAGAAAGTCAGAAATGTTTGAGAGACACCATTTAACTAGATACAACTATCAGTGTGCAGCTCTGCACATTCCTTCAAAACTTTCAAGATACACCTGAAGATGCAGCTCTTATGAGAGCATCTGAACATCTATGCAGAAATGTCAGCCATCTCCACTCAGGTGTGTATACAGTGGAATACAGAAGTCTAAGACCACTACTGAAAATGCATCTATTTTTCATTATGTCCTAATTTAATCCAGCGATGTCATTACAAATTAAATTACATACAACAACTTGAGTCAAAATTAGAATTTTAAAATAAACTCACCGGCCAGTTTAAATGTACACTTACACAATTATGCAGTTATCCAATCAGTCAATCATATGGCAGCAGCACAATGCATAAAATCATACAGATACATATCAAGAGCTTCAGTTAATGTTCACATCAAACATCAGTATGGGGAAAAAATGTAATCTCTGTGATTTTAACCATGGCATGATTGTTAGTGCCAGATGGGCTGATTTGAGTTTTTCAGAAACTGCTGGTCTCCTGGGATTTTCACACACAGCAGTCTCTAGAGATTACACAGAATGGTGGGAAAAACAAAAAAATACCCTGTGTGTGTAGGGTCTGCAGGCTGAAACGCCTTGTTGATGAGAGAGGTCAGAGGAAAATGATCACACTGATCTGAGCTGACAGGACGTCTAAAATAACTCATATAAACACTCTTTACAGTCTTGGTGAGCAGAAAAGCATCTCAGATGTTGTTGTGTGTAGAAACTGTTATGTGTGAAATCACAGCGATCACAGTTTTTCTTCATTCAGATGTTTGATATGAACATTAGCTAAAGCTCTTGACCTGTATCTGCATGATTTTTTTTTTTTGCATTGCACTGCTATCACATGATTGGCTGATTAGAAAACTGCATGAATGTGCAGGTGTACAGGTGTTCCTAATGAAGTGGACGGATGAGTGTATTTACATAAATTTCAGAGTTTTTTAGTATTTGGTATGTCCCCTTTTCGCTTTAGTGACTCCACAAGTTTGTACAAAACCTGGTGATCTATTTTCGATCAAATTTAGTGAAACATTTTCTGAAAAATTTTCTGAAAAACAAACAAATAAATAAAAAACCCTGTCAAATTGTATCAGAAGACATCTCTGTATATATCTTTGAGTTAATTGTGTTATTTGTCAGTAGATCAGCTGCTTTCTGTATGTTGTAATTATATGTGCTAGCACTATTTTGCTCTGTTCTTTCTTTATTTTGCTATGTTCTTCCTTTTAGACCTCCTTCTTATTGGGAGGGAAACATTATATTGAAGTGAAAAGAAGATTAGCATTATGGTGGAGTTAGTACTTTTCTGAAATCAAATTAAAACCATCCACTTCAAATTGTGCAAGTTTTGTGCAAAGATTTCATAAGATCAAAGCAAGTGAGACTGATGGACAATCCTTGTGCAAAGATGATAATGCTATCTATACTAATTGGTATAGCTTTATACACAGTATCTCACAAAAGTGAGTACACCCCTCACATTTTTGTAAATATTTGACATATGTAATTGTAAATATTTGACATTATTTTTGACATATGACAACACTGAAGAAATGACACTTTGCTACAATGTAAAGTAGTGAGTGTACAGCTTGTGTAACAGTGTAAATTTGCTGTCCCCTCAAAATAACTCGACACACAGTCATTAATGTCTAAACCGCTGGCAAAAAGCCATTTTCCCTCCCCGGTGTCATGTGACATGTTAGTTTTACAAGGTCTCAGGTGTGAATGGGGAGCAGGTGTGTTAAATTTGGTGTCATCGCTCTCACACTCCCTCATACTGGTCACTGGAAGTTCAACAGGGCACTTCATGGCATAGACCTCTCTGAGGATCTAAAAAAAAATTGTTGCTCTACATAAAGATGGCCTAGGCTATAAGAAGATTGCCAAGACCCTGACACTGAGCTGCAGCACAGTGGCCAAGACAATACAGCGGTTTAACAGGACAAGTTCCACTCAGAACAGGCCTCGCCATGGTCCACCAAAGAAGTTGAGTGCACGTGTTCAGCGTCATATCCAGAGGTGGTGTTTGGGAAATAGACTTATGAGTGCTGCCAGAATTGCTGCAGAGGTTGAAGGGGTGGGGGGTCAGCCTGTCAGTGCTCAGACCATACGCCGCACACTGCATCAAACTGGTCTGCATGGCTGTTGTCCCAGACACTGACATGGATTACTGGAACCGTGTCCTGTGGTCTGATGAGACCAAGATAAACTTATTTGGTTCAGATGGTGTCAAGCATGTGTGGCGGCAACCAGGTGTGGAGTACAAAGACAAGTGTGTCTTGCCTATAATGAAGTATGGTGGTGGGAGTGTCATGGTCTGGGGCTGCATGAGTGCTGCCAGCACTGGGGATCTACAATTCACTTAGGGAACCATAAATGCCTATATGTACTGTGACATACTGAAGCAAAGCATGACCAGTATGCAGTATTCCAACATGATAACGATCCCAAACACACCTCCAAGAAGAGCACTGCCTTGCTAAAGAAGTTGAGGGTGAAGGTGATGGACTGGCCAAGCAGGTCTCCAGACCTAAACCCTATTGAGTATCTGTGGGGCATCCTCAAATGGAAGGTGGAGGAGCACAAGGTCTCTAACATCCGCCAGCTCTGTGATGTCATCATGGAGGAGT
>JAFFST010052458.1:50928-68096 GCA_022414735.1 Noturus placidus
GCTGGATGCCCTTCCTGATGCAACCCTCCCCATTTTCTGGGCTTGGGACTGACTGAGAGTGGCTCATGCCACCATCCAGTAGCTGGGGTTGGGTCCCTGACTGTGAATCCTGGGCCATGCACTGTATGCTAGAAATAATCCACAAATACTGAATTTCCCCCTCTGCTTGTTATTTAGTGAATACTTAGTTCTCTAACATGTATTGCAGTCAAGTTTTCAAATGAGTAGATGTTTGGATTGAAGTAAGCCTCATTTGTAAATCACTTTAGATAAAAGCCTCTGTCAAATGAATAAATGCAATGTATTAGACGACGCAATCCCATAGATACTTTTATCCATTAGCTTTAGCTGTGCATTAAAAGTATGTGGGTGCATAAATGACTTTGGGATTACTTAGCAATGTTGATAATTAGGCTATTTCAAAAAGCACTGATAAAATACATTTATTCATTTACATTTAAGAAATATGCATGTAGGTTAAAGTGATATGTGGGCAGGTGGGATGGAACTGTTCATTCTTTTATGAACAGTACATGACAAATGTATAGGTTGTGCAGGAAATCATGAGCCTTATTCATGCCTACAGTCCTAACTTTCTACAAAAACACATCATCACACCGCTTACACTCCAACTGAAACAAAAATATACATTCACTGTTCTTTGAAGATTACTGCAACACTGATTTATATTTATATATTCAATATTCTTAATTAGGATTGTAAACTACATGAAGAACTAAAGTAAATATAAAAGCCTTAGTTCAGTTTAGATCAGTTTTAAATGACTACTCCAGCCCTATGTACCAACATACAAATCTAGTCCTAAAAAAATGATGGATATGAATTGCTAAATGAAACTGCTTGATTGTAAGCTTAGTTTTTGTTTGAAGATGCAAAAAAAAAATGTTTTTATTTAAAGGAGATTTAGACAGAATACACAGTTAACAAAACATCTATAAGCTCTCAACCTGTCAGATGAGTGTAATTAACCAGCGTAACAACTAAGTTTACATAATACATCAGTAGTTTTTTTGGTTGTTGATGGAAGTTGTTTTGGTAGATACTATATACTATATATTTATTCTATAATTTAGTACACATTATATACACAACTTTGCCTTTAATTGTATGGTCTAATTTGTAGACCTTAATGTTTAATAGATCATCTATTGACTATCAACTTGTCCTTAGTCATATCAGAATTTTAAATTCACTGGGCTTTGTTGATGAACTTTCCATCTTTTTTGAAAGATGTTTATTATTTGTCATATTGGTGAGAATCAGTTTATTGGCTGGTTTAGGACAACCTATAGATGGTTTGTAAAGTATTACAACTACCCAAATAAATTGTTACTATTACTTATAATATTGTGTAATTGATAATGTCTGTTTGGAATCTGAAAGAAACCTGCAAGAGCTCAAAAGATGAGAAAACCTTTCTAACCAGATTTTTATACCAGTTTAATAGCAGTTGTGAAAATGCAACTTTGAGACTGTGCGTTGGTTTAATAGTGTTGCTATTAATAATACATGAGTACAAAAAAGCACAAGGCCTTTACAAAGAAAGAAACTTAGAGAAAATTAGAAAATTAGACAGAATTTTATGTGAACATGATGAAATGACACTCTAGAATTTATTACACCTACTGCTGCCATTCAATATAAATGAAGCTTCTGTTTATTACAGCAAACCTCTCTATGCATTCTGAAACTGATACCTATCCAATTCTTGTCACTGTAGCCTTAATGATTTTAAGTGTTATTTTATCTGGTAATATACTGATGTGCTATCAACTACTGAATATATGTTACGTTATGTGGAGGAGGGCATGCTGGTAAGATACTCCTTTCATTTTTACAGTGAAGGGAATTTCCCTTGTAAAACAAAGAAAGATATCAGTAAACCAAAGCACAGTGCCTATTATCAGAACCATGGAAATTATTCAAATTTGAGCTGGAGAAAAAAAGTGATGGCGATCTTGAAATCAAGAGTTGTAAGCCAAAAGAGTGTTATTTCCCTTCCAAATGTGTTTCATTTGATATACGCAATGTTAAAGTTAAAGAATATGGTATGTGAATTAATTATATTAATAGCAATTATTCTAGGAAACATTGCATATTCAACTGTCATTGTTTTATTATTATTATTATTACTACTACTATTATTATTATTATTATTATTATTATTTTAGTAAATTTAGTTCATCCTTGTATATGGAGTAATTTGTAGTGTCATACTTGAGTTCTTCAAAAGCATTGTGTCTTTTTAGCACATTCCACTGGTATCGGTCATGTCAACGATGAATTTGTTGTCAGACTCCATTTTCCAAAATGCACCTGCACCTAAAAACATGGCCAACACGGACTGCTACTCTCAGCTCACATGTTCAAGTTCACCTGCTAACTGATTGCTCAAACCTGGACTCAATTACCACCACACAATATATAAGCACACTCACAGCACAAGGACTTTGCAAACTATACATTCAGGGCTGTTTACACATCTGCCATACCAAGCCTTAGATTCATGTTTTCTATTTGTTTCTATTGTTTGCCTTTATTATTGTTTTCACCTGCCTGTTTCTGGGAGGTGGGAGAATTTTTCTGGTGGGACTAAACCAACTTCCTGAAATGTTTAACGACTGCTAAAGCCAAAGAGAGGTTAAATACAGTGAAGATCATAGATAAGGAACAAATACATATTTGTTCTGTACTGTTTGAGTTAGGAGAGTAAGGTGTTCAAGATGAGCTTTGTCATTAAAGACACTCCCCGAATTCTGATTTCCCGCCACCAAAATTTTGTTCCTCTCGTCAAACAGTCTTCCACCCTCAATGGAATTCACCTCACAATGTGGCTAGCAAAAACTTGGGCTTTGCTGTTTAGGCTTTCCATAAAAAAGCCTACTAGTCCTATTCAAAGGCCCAGTGGACATGAAGACAGGTAAATACATTCAAACTGATGAAGTATCTAAGTCGGAGCCCTTGAACAATCATAATATTCTCACATTGACAATTGTGTGCATACCTAAAATATGAAATCTCCTATTCAACAAGCTTGCTGCTTCAGATCCTTGCATTACTACTGCCTCACTTGTCATGACAAGTGAGAGTATAGTATCCTGCTCTAGAAATACCTCCTGAGGAATGGGTGACTCAAAAGGTAGCTCTTATCAAACATACCAATCATTACAAATAGCAATGATCATTTAACTGTGATGCCAAAGATACTTCAGCTATAACTACGTGTTGTAATGTGTGATATGAAATGTTTTTCAGTCATTTTTTTTTCCATTTTATACATCCATAGTACCAAGCAAGAAAGATTATGCTGCATCTCTTTACAAAGCTGAGAGTATTTTGTTTGTCCTGAGAGAGTCCAAACAGGACCCGAACAGGAAGAATGTTATTAAGTGAAGCCCTATCTCCCTAACTTGAAGGCTTGTCCCATGTAGGAAACTTTCTTTTTTGTTTGCCATTACTATTTTCCTTTCATTCAGAACAAAGTGCTCTCTCTCCTAATAAACTATGAAGGTGTCCACTCCACCTTTCCTCCTGTCAGTGATTTAGGTGGGATTCCATTGCAGGAGTGACACTCATTCAATTCAAGCCTACTCCCTGCCCAACTGACTCCCCATGTTGCCTCCTCTCTGGGCTGAGTCAAAGCCACTGACTCATGGAGGCTGCTTCTTTATACTCACAGTACAGCCATGACCAGCCCAAAGAACTGAGGAAACTTTTGTGTCCCACAAATAAATGGAGGGGGGAAAGACTCTGCCCCAAGTTTCTGAAGCAGTGATTTTTTTTTTTTTTTGCAGTAACAAATACTGGAAACCAAAATAGAAATCATGCCAGCACACATATCATTGAAACCACAGAGCCTCTTGAACACAGATTTTCTCTATTGCTTTTAGGAAGGTATTAATGAAAGGGCAATCCTGAGGGAGAGAGTCGGATGTAATTAAGATGTGATTTCACACATCAGTACACACTGGCAGTTAAAATGGGAGCTGAGACGCTGAGCTTACCTATGTTCTTCTTAAGTCTGTCTGGTTAAATGTTCGTTTCATGTCCAAAAGTTGCTTGATCAAGTGTTACTGTGGCAAGACATGATTATTATATGTTACAACAATATTTTGAAAGCTGTGTGAAACCTTTCATTATATTTATTGACATATTTATTATGTGATACTGTGGGAAATGCAAATTGTAAAATGCTCACTTTGTTGTACATTTACATACAGCTTTCCCACCATAGCACAACAGGAATCATGATCATGAACTTGATACTATATGCGCCTGATACTATAGAGATTCTGAACTGAGGATGACCTGTCCTGTGGAAAAGAGAGTGTGTGTGTTTGTATGTGTGGGTGTGAAGAGCTGAGGGAAGGGCTGGTATCCACTGAGGGGAAGAGTAGGGTGGAGGAGGACGTGGGTGGGTGGGTTGGTGTGGGCAAGTAGGCGAAGGCTGCAGGAAGCCCTCGCAAGAATGAGTGCTTTAGTATGCATGCATGGTTTCATTTCTGAGGTGAAGGTGGGTGGAGGGTGGGTGGAGGGAGCAAAATAAATCTCTACTGTTTGTGGATAGGAACCAATTACGGCCTTCTGCCCATCATCTAACAAATTGTTGAATCATGGCTGGGAGTGGTTGAAGCAGTGAGCAGTACCCTTTAGTTGGTCTGCTCCTCATAAAAACTACTTTACTGATACTTCAGTTTTACTTCAACTACTGGTATGGATCTTTCAAACTATTATGCTAACTGATATTCAAGGGATTGCAAAAGAATTATGAATTAATTGATCTTAATCCAGAACATTTCAATCATCAAAAATTTATTTTTCCTTAAATACAAACCTTAAAAACTTGGAATAAAAAAATGGAATAAAAATCCCACAGATATGATTAAAATGGTGACAAATCTTTTTATTTTGTACATATTATTCAGACAACTTTCTGCTAATCTGCTAAGTCTGGACAAATTTATAATTCCTACTTCCTTAATTTGGCCTAATGTAAACAATAAATCATATGCAAGTGAGAGGTTCAAAGACACATACCACTTTATACTAGTAAAATAATACTTTACACTAAATAGCAAATAGTAATATAAAACTTTAGACTAGATAAGACTTTTAATATTTTCATGCTATTATTTTTTTTTAATTGTTCACGACTTTGTTGTAGTTTAACCAACCAAAGTGTTGCTTCAGTAAGGCACAGGCTCTCCACATACTCCACCCTAGTAATGGCAGAGATGAGAGAGGTCTTACAGTGTGTCATCTGCTCAGTGGGAGTGCTGGCGGTGAGGAAATGACAGAGGAGATCCGAAGCAATGTTAAAGGAGGCCACCCCACAGAGCCCATCTACTGTACCAGCGCTGTGCCATGGCCTTTTACCAGAGCCTTTATAGAAAAAGCAAAAACCTCACAATGCAGCCATGAGCTCCTGAGGATGAAAGTCAGTGGAACTATGGGTACATAGCCAATGTGACACCCACGTTTAGCCTGGAAACCACAACAGAAATACAGAGGGAAAAAAAAGAAACTAAATGCTCTGGTAGGGAGGAAATGGAAAAGTAAAACAGAGGCAGACAGCAGCGTGGCTATGGGGTTTTATTTACAAAGAAATGCTACATTGTGCTGTTAGTATTTCTTTTTTTCGTTTTTGACAGATGACCTATGCTGATGTGTATAGGTTATGGTACACCTCTCTGACCATACACTGCCCCTAGACCACATCACATAAAAGCCTTAACTCTTCATTAAATGCAATAAGTGAAAGGTCAAAGCTTGATACCAAGGGCTGCTTGGAATGTTTCTCTCATATTTCACTAGATTTCAGCAACACTTTAGAGTTTATGAATTAATTTAGCCCTGGAGTTTCTTTTTTTTCCTGAACATGCCCTTTAAGCCAGAATGGCCAGAGTTTTACATACAGACTCCACACAGAACACTTTTCACCACCCACACAACAACCTTTAACAGCACTTGCTGTGACCTCGTCATTTTTCTACTAGAAATGCAAGATTAAAAACCTGTATGAAAAGGCATTGCCTTTATCTGCTAACCTTGAGAACATAAACCAAAGACTAACAGTATAAATTTTTTTCTTGATTTCTCCCTTTGAGAGCTGCAGAGTTCGGCAGTTCTGGTGGAATGTTGTCAGCGCCTCTAAGGAGTACATTCTTTGTTGAACATAATAGAGGAGCCAGAGGGGCCGTGTGCTAGGAGGGGAGCGGCCCCACTGTGATCCCTCCTGTGAAAACAGCAGCCCCGTCACTCACTGCACAAGTACCTCATTATCGTTCGCAGCCAGCATCGAACAACTCGCCATGGTGCCTGCTGCAGTGGCCAGTGCTGCTATTAGCATATTCAGCATAAATATAAATAAGGTGTACATTATGAAATGATTAAAAGATAAATATGTGGAAATGTGGATATTTATGTAGAATAAAGAAAGAAATGCCAGACGCATGATTGGAAGTTACTTCAAGATAACTGTCCAGCACCCTGGGGGTTATTTTGCTAAGACTTTTTTTTTTCCTGAAAAAAACAAAAACACACTCTTTTAAAATGTCTAGATTTAAGAAGGGAGGAAGTTTATACAAACTACATCTTACCTGATGTATATCACCATCTGTCTTATTGGCTGTTCTATTGGTCGAGAGGCTCTTTCATAAGCATTGTACTTGTTTGATGTTGATGGAATTTATTCAAACCGGTAGAACATTTTTGGTGCTGTTACTCTTCTGAACAAGGATCACAAAATGTTGTGCTCTGATGTTTTCCATGTGGACATAAAACAAAGCCACTGTCTTAGGTAGAACATATATCGGCCACACCATGAAAACTCCAGGCAAACTGTGACATTAGGGTAAAATTCCAGAAAAAGGAACTTATACTCCCATCCTTACACTTACCAATGAAGAATACTCCCATCCTTACACTGACATTACCATCAGGCCAAAAGATAACATCTCCACTGAAACATGAGTTTTGAGACGCAATTACATTTCACATTATGAGGCATCACATTTACTGTGTTGCTCATGTAACAAGGACTTGAAAATAACAATGAATTTATCAATAAATATTTGAATTCTGACCAAGATCTGTTACCTTGAATATTTGAGGCTAACTCTTTAGTCTATTTTCAATCCAATCGAAAAGGATTCAGAACACAGATTTTCTTAGGTTCATAGTGTATCACTAGGACATTATGGTAAGACCATATCAGTTATTTTAGTTTTTATAATAATGTAGTTGCAATATATATTAATTGAGTAACTTCATTATACCCTGCAATAAACGGCGTGAGTGTAACATGTTGTAATTTACCTGGACACGTACATCACAGATTGTCAAAACACTACATAAGTACTCTCGGGTGATACACATCATGCCTGACTGTGTGGGAAATTCAAAGCTTGGGAATAAGGCTGCGGCTGTTTCGAATTTAGTATACCCAAAACAGGACATGGTACAACTACAAACTTAAAATCTTGATTTAATCTATAATCTTAAACTCTGGTAATTTTCCTATGTTTTTAAATACCATAAATTGTACTTGACTGACTGACAGAGAAAAATTGTTGTTACTAATAGAAACCTTGTTTTTATTTAAACAGTTTGACTGTAACTCATACAGACACCAACAGTTCACATTCACACCAACTTATAAAACACCTTGCACCCAAACTAGG
Source organism: Noturus placidus (assembly GCA_022414735.1). NCBI lineage: Eukaryota > Metazoa > Chordata > Actinopteri > Siluriformes > Ictaluridae > Noturus > Noturus placidus. The sequence continues at coordinate 58,632 of JAFFST010052458.1, forward strand.
CTGTGACCCTGAATAACCATTCCTACAGATAACTATTAAGTAGCCTCTGTACTAGAATAGGAAGACAGGAAGGGATTTATTAGAAGAAAGGGTAGGAATAAAAAAAATACATATACTTTATTAGGTAAGGTTATGTCACAATTTCTGACATTAATTAATGTGGATAATTTAGAAAAACATTATGTTTTTACAGTAGTTAGGAAGAGGATGATATTGAAATTGTGTTATGTATATCTCAAGTAACACTGTATATTAATCATGATACTTAACAATATCCACTGCAGTGATAAATTTTATTGCCAATGATTTTTATACATTTGAATGGCTGCAATTTTCATGGAGTGACCCATATATAATAAGAGATCAGAACAACTAATAGCTGAAGATAGTAACAGACTTTAAAATAGCAGTGTAAAGGCAATAATTCAGAAGTGCAAATAGCTACAGATGTGATTAGTCTGCCTGAGAAAATAACATATGTGTGTTCTACTCCGTGTGCAACGAGAAACTAATTGGACAGCAGAACTCTAGTGGCATTAGTTTATGTGAATATCAAACCCAGCATCATCCAAAGCTAGTCAATGAATTCTGCTGCAAAAGTATGAACAAGTAGCTACTGTCTTGAAAAATTCAACTTATTTTGACCATATAACAGCTACCAAAACAAAGGCCAACCTAGTCAAACTGATAGACCATATTTACCAGCTTGTAAGCACAGGTATAAAGAAATAGTTTCTGAATTACCATTCTCAATGTTACATTGTAAACAAATAGTTTTTTTAAGAAAAGAGAACAGTAAGTTAATTTAAAGAATCATAAACACTTATTGATCGGTTTATTCAGTAATAAGTTTAAGGTACTAGTTTGACCAGCTCGACTAGTGTTTATGGCAGCTGGTAGCTGGTCATACCAGGCTTTTTCAGCAGTGTATATATCTAGCTAGACTACTTTGCATAGCAAGATGAAATTACGACTACTGAGCTTATTATTTGAATCACACATTTCTTCATACGTGTGTCATGTGAAAAGATTTTTTTTAAATTCAATAGCCAACTCGTAATGGCTACTGTTTTACAAACTGGCTATTGTGAGATGTACAGCAAAGGCAACATAGATAGTTGTCTAGCAAGCTAAATTATAGTGTAAATACATTTGATACTGAGATCCTCAGTTGGACAAAGTTAATAGTTGAATGAGATAAGAATGGACAGAGTGAATGACCATTAACTGAAATTAAGCTAATTGTACTATGTGATATTGTGTCCCAGTGTCATCACAAACCCGTTCATGGGCCCAGGTGCAAGTGAACACATAAAGGCCCCAACCCCCGAAATACTACTGCACATAAATAAACTAATAATTGAATTTAACATTCTAATGTATTACTATATTTTTAGTAAATACAGTAAATTTTAGTAAAACGGGTCTACAATTAAATTTTTTTATTTGCAAATCTAGTGTTTATATTAATGAAATATTAGGCCTAACATTATAAACAAACAAACAAACAAACAAAAAACGGCTTTCTTCATGCTGATCTCCAGATAGCTGGCACTCGGCAGTGCTGGCACAGTTTTTTCTTTTCCTTTTTTCTGTGTGCGATTTTTATTTTAGCATTTTTGCATTTTAGCACACCTTGATGAACTAATGGGTTTAGGTCTATAGGGTGAGATGTGATATGATGTTTATCGATTAGCAGCTAAAACAAGGGAACGATCAGCCAATTAAAATGGTCAGACCATTTAAATGATCAAAGTAAAAGTTGTGGCTCCTGAAAGCCCCTACCCTGACATTTATACTTGCATTACATTCATCACATAAGCTTTTACATTTATTTCTTGAATTGACCACTTATGACCTGGGCCCAGGTGCAATTGCACCACCGTTGTGCTGACCCTGTTGTGGCTATAACATTATAAGTTTCTATCACCCAGCCAGTCTTACCCTTGATGGAATATTATAATACTAAGGCCACAATATTAATATTTGTCAATATTCCATTGTCAAGCCCTTAGGACATAAACACCTACCCTGAAAACTGTTTTACTGCCTTTAAATATGATATCAATGTTAAGAACTAAAGTAACAGATAAATTGTATTGTTGGCAGTAATGCTTCTCCATCTCGGAAATCCTACCAAGACTCCAAATCTATCATAAAACAAAATCTTCAAGCTCCTTGAGAACTTGAAAGAAGAAAGCAGCTTACTTTATTGAACCACAAATGTGAACATCTGCAGCTAAGCTAGATGCCAGTAAAACATTGGCTGGATCCTATGCTTAGATGTCACCAAAATAGAGCTAAGAATAATAATAGAGAAAATAACCAAATCCCCAAGTATTTTGGTGGATATATGAAGGTGCAGAACAGTTTTACTTCCAGAATCGCCTTGGAAACTTGCTAAGATTCTTGTGGCGAGCGTTGCTCAGCAGCTTATTACACTAAGGTCCTGAAACACTAAAGGTTTAGTAGAATGTGTGTAGAATCACCCACAAACTCCTGCAAAAAATATCCAAGCTAATAGGGTCTCGGGGAGACTGTTTTTCATGAGCAAAATAGCACATCTTGTCTTTCCTATGTGTTTGTCTTAATGAAAATCCAACTTATTGGGGTTGCAGATGGATTAATCTTAGACCCACAGTTTGATTACTAAGCCTGGAAGTCACTTCCTGAACAGTGAAATTAATACAACTGAAGGGCAGATAATCAATTTGCAGAAGCCAATGCTGATATTTGAAGAGAAAACAATATTCAATTAGAGTTTCTTGGAATTATGTTTTAGTATTTATAAATAATGGGAAAGGTTCTATAAAGTTTTCTAAATTCTTAATTTTATATAAATAATTTTATTACAGTTGGATTATTAGATAAACCACATATGATGACCACATTATAAGAGCCTGTGAAATAATTATCAATGGAATGCACACGTCTGTACTCTTTTATTTTGTGTTCATATCATGTTTTGAGCTGTATTTCTGATGCATCTCATCTTTTATTGGTGTTACACTTTCCAATCAATCATGAATAAGTCTGTCCAGTTTCATTTGTACTTTTCAATGTGTCTCTCTTTGAGATCCTTACTTTGCAAACAATTAGAACAAGCACATCTGTCATTGAAATATTGTTCCCCTCCTAATTTCCATGCCATGTAATTTAAGCAATTATTCTTGTTAAATCACCCACAAGATGCTCACTAACTCCATGCACCGATTATCATATTGCACATGTAATTAGGGATTACTAAATCTGGTGAACGTTTGAATTGTAACCTATTACATAATTATTACGATATAGAGATTTCACCTTATACATTGTACAAATACAATGGCACTAATTAAAGCATACATCACTTTGAATCTCTTTCCTGGAAACGGTCAGCAGCATGAAACTAATCCGAAATAGCCTATATTAGGAAAGGTAAACACTCCCATGCCCGTATTTATTTGGATTCCTGCTTTTCCTAGAAATTTGCTGGTCAAACTGCTGTTATTCTTAAGACAGTCAGATACTTATCATACTTTTCCAAACACACTGACCTGCTCAACTATGCTACTTCGCCACAAATTTGTAAAGTTGCTGTGGCACACTTCATGGTGTGTGTGAGCTGGTACTCTTACAGACTGCCAGTGCTGGCATGTGAAGTGGATAAACATACAGCAATAGGAACTAGCTATGATTAAAATTTGTTGTGGAAAAAAAGTAAATAATAGCTTTTATAAATGGCTTTAAATATTACTGGTGAAATTTGGAGAGAAAATAAATACATTGAGGACTGAAAATACAGTCTGGGTCTATGTTAAACGTCTCTGTTATCTAACATGAAATTTCTGATTTAAAATATGCAAAATTTAACCAGCTTTTGGCCATTTTGTTCATTTTCTTCAAGTGTGCGTGCATACACACACACACACACACACACACACACACACACACACACACACACACACACACTCATACACAGCGGGGGTGTTAAATTCACTGAGTGCCAAATTCAAATGCACTCAGTGGATTAGCTCTCAGAGAGAAGAGTGCCTGTGAGAGGCTGAATATGCCTGAGGAAAACTGACCTGTGTCCATCATGATTACAGCCTCCTAGTTTGTTACGCAACTGTGCTACAAGTGCAGTCAGACAACTCCTACAGCTGTTTCATGCCAAAGTCACGACTCAAATGTGTAGGCTCTACATTAGCTTTTGTTTTCTACCTGCACTGAGTTTTCTCTCTTCTGTATGACGGCCTATTGCAGGCCTCCTCCACCCCCACTAGCTGGGTGGTGAGCCCCTCTTTTCAAAGCGTGGGGGTTTTCAAATGGAGATGGAGGTGGTGGGGTGACCCCTTTGCTGAGTGTGGGCTGCTCGTTTGGGGTACAAGGGCTGATTGAGCATTCCCCATCCCCTGTTGTGCTGCACTGTTATATAACACCTTGCTTCAGATGGCCGCAGTGTACAAAAAGCACACAAAAGCTGATAGCAATAATAGTAACCGAGTTCATACATTATATACAACAGATTGTTAGAGATAAGAATGCTGGTCTAATGCATAAATATTAGATGAACCTCTTTCCCATTTTTCCTTCCCAGCTAGCAACAGAGCATACATTTCTGAAACCTTAAAGCATAGCTTGTTTTTTCTCTCGATGGTGTATGAATGTGTGTGGGTGTGTGTGTGGGTGTTTGCGTGGGTTTTGGGTGCTATATAATTTGCAGTTCTGCTGTTTCTTCTTGTGAACCATGCATACACAGTAGCTTATTCACGTTTTGTGATGCCTTTGATTCCTTTTAAAAAAAATGTCTCAAGGGCAACGCTCAAGTCACAAGGACCAATCAGTGTAACAGCTTTTCTCTGCTCAAGCCTAGCCCTTTCATTTCAGTTTGCAGCAGGATAGACAGTGCAGCACAGATGAAAATAAAAAAAAACCTACTATACACAACACAAAATCAGCTAGCTTGTAAGATATCATTGTTCTTGGAAAATAGATAGGAAAGGCACTGAATAGGAAAGGCACTGAATTTGTATGCAGTATAAATGTAAATAGGTTTTGCAAGTCATATTTGATATGACTATTGTGAAGTTACCAAGGACTTACCCAACACATGACTAAAGTTATTAGTTTTCCAGATATCAGTCATCATAAATCATCTACTCAGGCAAGCATGTTAAAATTTTATGCAGAGTTTATCCATCCATCCATCTTCTATACCGCTTACTCCTTTTCAGGGTCACAGGAAACCTGGAGCCTATCCCAGGGAGCATCGGGCACAAGGCGGGGTACACCCTGGACAGGGTGACAATCCATCGCAGGGCACAATCACATACACATTCACACACCCATTCATACACTAGGGACACTTTGGATATGCCAATCAGCCTAACATGCATGTTTTTGGACTGGCAGAAGAAACTGCCCATGGTGGGACTTGAACCCCCAACCCTGGAGGTGTGAGGCGAACGTGCTAACAACTAAGCCACCGTATAATTCATGTTTAATTTACAAAAGTATGACACATTTATATCTCTGATTACCTTTTGTTTGAACCCACAAAATTGTCAAATGATCAAAAATATTGGAACATGTGACTGACAGGTGTTTCTTGTTGCCCAAGTGAGCCCTGTTAGATTGATTGTTTAAACAATGAATAACTCTGAGTGTCTACTCTTGGTTTGATGCCTGGGTTTCACCTATTTGCATTTGTTATTAGACAAACTGCCGACGGGAGAAAAACAAGCCATTTTGAAGCTGAGAAAAGTAGGAAGATTTGTTCAGAGCCATTGCACAAACATTGCGCATTGCCAATACAATACAACAATTTGGAATGTCCTGAAAAAAAAAAACACTGGTGTACTAACAACCAGACAAACAGATCGGCCAAAGAAAACAACAGCAGTTGATGACAGAAACGTTGTGAGATGTGTGAAGAAAAACCCAAAAACAACAGTCATCCCCAACAACCTACACAGGGCAGGCATGATGGTATCACAATCCACAGTTCAAAGAAAACTTTGAGAGCAGAATATTCATATAGAGACCATGCCACAAGATGCAAACCACTCATCAGCAATAAGAATTGGAAGGATAGATTGCAACTGACAAATAAATGCAATCGAGATTAACCTCTACTAAAGTGATGGAAAGGCAAAAGTGTGAAGAAATAAAGGATCTGCTCATGATCCAAAACATATAAGCTCATCAGCCACGTATGTTTGAGACCAGCCATTATGGCTTGGGCTTGCATGGCTACTCCTGGAACAGGCTTACTAATATTTATTGATGATGTAGCTCATGATGGTAGCAGCAGAATGAATTCAGAAGTCTACAGAAACATTCTGTATGACAATTTACAGAGAAATGCGTCCAAATTAATTGGGAGGAACTTCATCATGCTGCAAGACGATCACTCAAAATACACTTTCAACATGACAACATGAGGGGAAAAAAGTGGAAGGTTTTAGATTGGCCAAGTCAATCACCAGACCTTAACCTTTTTTAATTGAGCAGAATTTCACCTCCTGAAGAGGAGACTGAAGGAAGAAACCCCCCAAAACAAACAACAACTGAAAGAAGCTGTGGTACAATCTTGGAAAAGCATCACAAAAGAAGAATGCAACCGTTTGTTGATGTCAGTGGATCATTGACTTGATGCAGTTATTGCAAGCAAGTGATATACAACAAACTTTTAAGTGTTATTTACTTTAAACGTAATAAGATTTTTTAAATATTTTATCTTTGTATTGCCTCAGCTGGCTTTAAGTATTTATTAGCAGCTCTGGAAAATGTACTTAATATCTTAATAACATACTGTATATGACAAATTCAAATTATATATGTTATTTACAGACTACTAAATATATGTGAGAAAATGTTGCTTAAACTCTGGAAAGTTCTGCTTTATTTGGGGTCATAATTTAATCAGAATCAAATTGAATGGTAAAATTCTAGGAAGGCATAACAATTCTGCATCATTTTGTGATTTTTCACCTATAGAAAGTCAATGACCAGTCAATAGACAATGGGATATAGAAGTGATGCCGATTTTATATTAGAGTTCTTATCTGGAGAACCAAATGGAATTTTATTTACCTCTGGAATGGATGACTCTGCATTGTATTCAGAAGAAAACATTTGAGGGGAAAAAAGAAATATGCTCTCGTTAGTAGGTTGCCTCTGTAATATACCCTGTTTTTTCGAATTACATTTATAAAAAATGTAGTAACTAGTCAAATGTACAAAGTGGAAAAACGGAAATATTTATCGATTCATTTTAAAATCCCTCCATCAGTCATTTACAATCGGCCTTTGTTGGTTTTTGTGTGTGTATCAAAATGTCTAAGGATTTTTTTTTATAAATTAACACTTTTTTTTCAAAGTTACTAATAATGTTCTGAGAAATAATTTCTACATTATGTGGTGGGAGTAGTAGTACCATGTGAGTAGAGTACTCATGTGTAATGTGTATGCATATATATATATATATATATATATATATATATATATATATACGTATATTGCTATGTGTTGCAGTGTATCGGCAGGGTAGAAAATAAAAAAGAGGAAATTCACAATCACTGCAGCTCAGTTACTTTTCATTACAACTTCCAGGATTTAAAGTTTAAATACAAAGTAACTGCTATAGTTAAGCTCTGATGGAGCTTAATGTGAATACAGAGCCTAATATGGATAGAATTCTACAGGATATATTGCAGTATTTACATTCATGCTCAAGGATACGGAAACTTTAATATGCCCTAATAACCAATAACCAATAACCTAATGCCCTAAGAAACAAGTTGTAGTATGTTGGGGTCCTATATTCAAATATATTTCTGTAGGAATTTCATACAGATACACAGCTCTGGTGTGTCTGAGCATCAGGTTTATAACAAGAAGAGGCAGATCTTTCCCAGGGAGACCACCTCCAGATCAGGTAGCTCTACCCTCATTCAAGGAGAGTCAAGCAGAACCATAAACAAAGGCATTCTCTAGAAGAATGTATACATCTAAGCCCTGCTGAGCATTTCACACATATTACTTCCCACATAAATTACACTAAGGCACGATTACCCTCTCACTTCCTTTGTTTACCTTGCCCTTGGTGATAAATGACCATTAAGGCACTTCCCTTACTCTGCCCTGATGACAGATCAGCAGATCAGAGATGGAGGAGACTTCAACAGTTCACAAAATAATTCACAATTCACTGTGTCACAAAGCAAGCTAGGCTACTATAATCTACAGTTCCCCTTTGTGTTACCATATTATAATGCAGTGACAGGATGTAAAGTGCACTTTGAATAGCTTCCAATCATTTTTGTCAGTCGCACATGCAGATGAACGTGTTTAATTAGTGTCTGCATTCAGCATTCAAATATTGGTTGCAATTGCCAGTCAAGTAAATCTTGTTGCCTGGACTGCAGATATTTGGATAGGACTTGGCAGAGAAAGAGAGAGGATGAGAGCGAGGAGGAGAGAGGCGTCATCTCACTGCCTCTTCACCAGCTGCTCAGCAGAGCTTGGCTCTATCCTCTGCAGGAGCGAGAAGAGTGGGCTGCTTTGGCAAAGGCACTAGTGAGGAGGGTCAGGGGTATCCTCTTCAGGGACAGCCGTGAGGGGGAGTGTGTGAGGGGGCTGTGGAGTGGGCTAAACTAGAGCGCTCTGAGCAAGGTGTGGAGTTCAACCTAAAAAAAAAGAAGAGAAAGGTACAGGAAGCAGAGTGCAAAAGATTTGTGTATATAAGCTTGTTTGTTTTTGTCTTAGCTTCTTGCTGGATGTGCTCCATTCTTAGCCATGCTAATCACAGTGGGCCTCTTGGTTTCACAACAGGATTTACCCCATTCAGCTGTTTGTTTTAGAGCTGCTGGAGGAGCTAGAAATTTAGATTCAATCAAGTTTTAAATCATTGTCACTTTATTTCCAGTGGTCACCAACACAACATAAATCATGCTGCTTACAAAAGCCACAGAGCAAAGCTGAGAGACGTTTGAGTGGTCTGCAATGACAGATATTTGACTGGCCTTGTTGGAAACTCGGATTGTGAACTACAAAAACCCAACAGGCCTTGATCCAGGATCTTACTGTGGAGAGCAATGGGGAGGCATGCAGTAGGTCATAAATTAGCATCTCTCCCGTCAGCTCAAACTGTGGCCCCTTGCTTCCTCTCTGCCATGTGCTTGGCTGACACCTTCATCAGGGTGGCCTTGCATGAGAAGGGTCATTTTAATGCACATTACTTTGTAACCTGGCTTGGTCAGTCTGCTGTGACCATATAAATAGACACTTTAAAAATTGTGTTGTTTGTGTGCATTTCTTACTACATTACCTCCTCAACAGAGTTTTTTTAGTACCTAGTAAACCAGTATCAGGATATACAGTGGTGTGAAAAAGTGTTTGCCCCCTTCCTCATTTCCTGTTCCTTTGCATGTTTGTCATACTTAAGTGTTTCGGAACATCAAACCAATTTAAACAATA
>JAFFST010052459.1:38331-51640 GCA_022414735.1 Noturus placidus
TGTGATTGTGCCCTGCGATGGACTGGCACCCTGTCCAGGGTGTGCCCCGCCTTGTGCCCGATGCCTCCTGGGATAGGTCCAGGTTCCCCCGTGACCCTGAAAAGGAGTAAGCGGTTGAAGATGGATGGATGGATGGATGTTGTACTCTGAAAAGCGTATAAAAATAAAAAAAAAACTTAAAAAACGAGCGAATGGCAACATTGCAAATCTCCTTCATTTTTAAACGATAGCATTATCATAGCAATAGCGAGTCTAGAAACCACGTACTGCACCTTTAATCATAAGAAGTGAAATTCCACTCTTTCACATGGTGGATAAACGGACGAAAGTAAGAAAGGATGTTACAAACGCTTTAAGCACATGACACTTCTCGGTGCCTTCTTGCGTCAAAATAAGCCTGAATAAGCAAAACTTTTTACGCTTCGTTCGTTTTGTCTAAAGGATGATTCACGCATGAATTGTTCATTTTAAATGACTCTTTAAATGAATCTAGCACACACGAATCACACGGTAAAGTCGAATAGGGTTTTACTTTTGCTGCTCTGGACAAAAGACCGATTAGTACAATTTACCGCCTAGGTGCTAAACATAAATGACACTCCACCTGCCCACATTGTTCCCTTGATGCTCTTGCTGAATGCCGCTCTGTGCGGAGACTCAAATGCAAACTTGATTCGCAACAAGGCGAATTGTCGACGTATCGTACGGAGTCGTATCGTATCGTATCGATCTTAATACTCAAATACGGCATTTAAGTGAGGAATTCATTTATGAACACTCTGTAATGTTCTACTCTGCTTTACTTTGATGAGTGTAGTGTGAGACCGAGGGCGTCGGGTGGAGGCCTGGTGGTTTCAAACTGCCGCTGAGTGTTCTGCTAGTGCTCGTACTTGACTCCTCCGGATTCACACATTCACACCGATCTGATCTCAGCTTCAGGCAACGTTGCCTTCTTCCTTCACTATTTTAGCCTTCTGAAATTGTCACGGTTGGAAAATCTCCAGCCGTGTGTGTGTGTGTGTGTGTGTGTGTGTGTTTCTCTATTTGAGGTATAACTGCCTCTGTGAGCGAGAAATTATTTGTTATCAGCGACGGCTGGTGGTGATATTAGATGTGAGGGCTGGTGTATAACAGATCTATTCGAATTAAACATTTGGACTTATTGGTGCTGTAACAAGAATCATGTGAGGCAAGCTATTACACACACACACACACACACACACACACACAAAACCAGATGCAGTCATGATTTCAAGTCTGTAATGGAGCTTTTCTGGATTTAAGCTGCGTTTCTTCCGAAGGTCGTCGCCCTTTCTCACGCCAGAAACACACTATTGTCGTTTTGTCCTCGTGTGTAACTTATATTTTGATTTGGACGACGTGTGTTATGTTCATCTGCCACTTCTCCTCCACTTTGTGCTGTTTTAAGGATAGGACGCTTCTTTAATTCAGGCTTATCTTTCAAATATTCCGGCCCAGAAATTAGCTCCGCCTCCTTGCTGATACATAGCTGCTCAGCTCTGCCTCTTTTCCTTAAAAGGCATCTTGAAATTGTAACAGAGTCGGTGTGTGTGTGTGTGTGTGTGTGTGTGTGTGTGTGTGTGTGTGTGTGTGTGTGTGTGTGTGTGTAGGCGAATGAGAGGAGTGCAGCTCGTTGCAGCCACAGTTCTGCTCTCATGTACGACCTGTGGGAGGATGAGGAAGTGCCGGTGTATTCAGGGTTTGCCAGAGTTTGAAGCGCTTCACTTAAATACGCAGAGTTTGATTTAAAGGGTAAAGAGTTCGATGGCGATGGAGAGGTGCTGACGGGGCACGCTGGTGGATTTTCTCACAGGCGTAAACACACACACACACACACACACGCACGCACACGCACGCACGCACGCACGCACACAGGAATACATAGAGAAGAAGGTGTGTGCAGGTGGACAGAGAGAAGAGGACTGACACGATGGTAAATACACCTTGGGATTATTTTATTAAGAGCTGACTGTGAAGGTTAAACGTGGGATATCTGACGGTCCGTGATGTCAGGTTGCTGTCACGTCATTTCACACGGCACTTCTGACAGTCATTCATTCATTCGTTCTTTTGATCCTAGAAGTACGTACAGGACGCGGTGAGTTTTAAAGCTTAGATCGGTCGCGCTCTGCTCGGTTGGGACCAGGATGCGATCATTCGAATACAGAAGTATTAAGTCAGAGATGACGAAAACTGTGATTTTTACCTCCTTAAATGGAAGAGATACGATATTTCTTTCCTGTTTCTTGTTTTCAACGGAAGTGATAAAACCGAGGGACTCTCCACACCCCCTAGACCACTGATTCAGTTCAGATAAAATGCTGTATGATTGTTCGCTTGCATAGCTGCCTGGGCACGAGAGAGTCATTCACATTTATTAACACACACTCTTGGACTCCTCTTGCTGCGAAATATGTGTCTGTTAATAAACAGGGCGGCTGTGTCTCAGTGGGTAGAGCGGGTTGTCCACTAATCCACTAAACGTAGGGTTGGTGGTTGGAATCCCGGCCCGGGTGATCCCATGCCGAAGTGTCCTTGGGCAAGACACTGAACCCTAAGTTGCCCCCGATGGCAAGCTAGCACCTTGCATGCAGCTCTGCTACCATTGGTGTGTGTGTGTGTGTGTGTGTGAGTGTGTACGTCTCATTAGTAAGTCGCTTTAATGTGTGGTAATGTATGGTATGTGGTGGGCGTAGGGAGGGTGAGGAAGGGTAACGCGGACACTGGCCCATCACCTGAGATCGTTATAGGTGTGTTTGGGTTTGGCCCAGCCACAAAATTTTAGACATAGACGTGAGGCGTTGTCTAAAGAGGATGTGTGTATCGAAAGGGAGTTACGCCAGAGCACAGAGGGAAGTTGAGACGTGTGTTTCAGGGGCCTCTGCACTTCCTCATATGCACTGTGTTTGTTTCTGGCACACAGGTTGAGCAGACAACAAGCATCACGACTGACCTGCAGCTTACACCTTAGCATTCGATCAAATGAAAACATCTTTCCTGAGCTGTCCTATGTTTATCCTTATATCAACACTCGTGTATGACAAGGATTGCCTGTCCTTTTTTTTTAATCGCACTATTTTCTTAGCAATTTACCAGTACATCTGATTGAAATGTTGATCTTCTTGAGCGTTCTGTCTGATTTTCGTCGTCACTGTGCCTGAACAGCTAGGTGCAAGTCAGTCAATGATCGTTTTAGTTGTACAAACGCTTCACTTGGCCAACACAAACGAAAGAGATGTTCGTGAGCTGGCTATGCTAGCGATATATAGTACGTGCTAGCTAGTAAATCATTTTAAAATCCGCGCATTTTAGCCATACATCTGAGAGAAATGTTGAAAATGTTGATCTTCTGGACAGTTTTGTCTCATTTCCACGGTCACTGTGACTGTACACTGTGTATATTAAAGATGTGCTCACTTGTTTAAGTATATCATCGCTTGTCTCGAGAAATGCTCGCTAGGTACTTATTTAAGCTGTGGTTTTATTGTCAGTTCGACCTTATACAGCTGGTATAGTACATAGTGAAACGAAACAACGTTCCTCCAGGACCACGGTGCTACATTAAACAACAGACTAAACACATTTAGCTGTACACACTGCTCACTTGGCAATTTGCCAACACAACTGAAAGAGATGTTCGCTAGCTAGCTATGCTAACTATATACAGTACGTGCTAGCTAGTAAATCATTTTTACATCATTTTTTTTCCAATTCAGAGCCTTTTCTTAGCATTTTAGCCATACATCCGAGAGAAACGTTGATGTTCCGGACAGTTTTGTCTCATTTCTACTGTCATTGTGTGTATATTAAAGACATAAATGCTTTGTTTTCAGTTGTTTAAGTATAACATTGCTTGTTTTGATTTTTTTAAAGCAATTTACTAACACATCTGAGGGAAATCTTAATAGCTCCAGGTTCATATTCACTGTTACTGTACCTTTACATGTTTATATATAACGAGGTAAGCACTGGGATTCTTTGTCAGATTAATTGCATATTAATTATAAAAGTCAGGAATGCATTTATTTGGACTTTAGTTACATTTACATTTATTCATTTAGCAGATGCTTTTATCCAAAGCGACTTACAAATGAGGAAATACGAGCAAAGTGATCAATACAAGTAGTGCTACCGTACACGATCTTTAATTGAGTTCTAGAGAAGCAAAGTGCGCAGAGTAGAGGTGTAAGAGCCAGAGGAATTTATTATTATTTCTTTAAAGGATAACGTGAGGGTTGGAATTTTAGGGGTTAATTAGGTGTTCAGGGAAGAGTTGGGTCTTGAGCTACGTTGAGTAGGCACTACTAAGCATGGTTCGTTAACGGATCGCAGATCGCGTGAGGGAACACAAGAGTGTTGAGGTAGGGGGCGCTGTTCCAGATAAGGTCTTGTATGTGAGCATCAAGGCCTTGAAATTGATACAGGAAGCCAGTGTAGGGAGATGAAGAGGGGTGTGACTCGGGTTCTTCTGGGCTGGTTGAAGACGAGACGTGTTGCTGCATTCTGAATCATCTGAAGGGGTTTGATGGAGCTGGCTCGGAGTGTGTTGTAGTAGACCAGTTATGATATGACAAGAGCCTGGACTAGTATCTGTGTGGCCTGTTCAGTGAGAGAGGGTCTGATTCTCTTGATGTTATACAGGATGAACCTACAGGACCGTGCAGTTGTTGAAATGTGGTCTATAAAGGTCATCAAAATTGTCATCAATTTATAGTATATTGGGTCGCAGTAAACATTTAAAGTCTTGTTTTGCAGTCCTAATTTCCACAGTCCTAATTTCATCATGGTTATACGTTTCCTGTTTGGGTGACAGCAAAACTGTGAGGCTACGGTAAACACTGTAGTAGTTCACTTCAGTTTAAAGTCAATTACAATGGGGAAACGAGTTAGTGAGCCTTGATAAGATGAGATGACAATTTAATTACTGATCATGATGCTTTTTGATTCATTTAATTACAAGCCTTTTGCCCACGCACACTGTTCTGTTTCCACAAATGGCAATCCTGATGAATAATGCAAGCCCAAATAGAGATGTGTTGGGGGTTTTTTTTCGTCATGTGAACCTTGCAGAAACTCCTTTTCCATGAAACAGTTTCACTACCAGCTACAGTAGGGTGACTTCCTAGGGACCCTAGTAAGGAAGAAAACACGTTAAGTGGGGTGGAAGAGTGGAAGTGGTGCTGAAATAAAAATAATCAATGACGATACGGTGTGCTGCTGCGATCTGACGGGAAGCCGAGTTCCCGTTACCACTCTGATGTTGATTATTTTCCTTTGACAGCACATCAACATCGTACCCTTTACATTTACATTTATCAGACGCTTTTATCCAAAGCGACTTACAAATGAGACACACTCACACACCAATGGTAGCAGAGCTGCATGCAAGGTGCTAGCTTGCCATCGGGGGCAACTTAGGGTTCAGTGTCTTGCCCAAGGACACTTCGGCATGGGATCACCCGGGCCGGGATTCGAACCACCAACCCCACGATTAGTGGATTAGTGGACAACCCGCTCTACCAACTGAGACACAGCCGCCCCTGTGACCCTTTGATCCATTTACTATATAGTTACATCCAACGCTACAGAACGTCTTAGTAAACGAGTTAGTTCCTGTTCCTCCAGGACCACGGTGCTACATTAAACAACAGACTAAACACATTTAGCTGTACACACTGTTCACTTGGCAATTTGCTACCACAACTGAAAGAGATGTTCGCTAGCTAGCTATGCTAGCTATATACAGTACGTCCTAGCTAGTAAATCATTTTTACATCATTTTTTACAGAACGTCTTAGTAAACCAGTTAGTTCCTGTTCTCACACCAGCCTATGATCTTTTATTCTCTTTCGAATGTAATGTAATAAGTCCAAATTCACAGCTTTTCAAGACTTCCTCTGTCCTGAAGATGTCAGGACAGAAAACGTAAAAGCTACCGCTTTACCTCTGGCTGTGACAAAGTGCTGAAACTTTACACTCACTACTCCATAAACATTAAATCAGCACTAATCTCCTTATAGAAAACGTCACGGTATCACTGACTGAGCTGTAACTATAGAAACAATGACTGAAGATAGAGTGCATTCATATACTGTATAATGCAAGAATATAAACATGTCTATTATAACCCTGTCATGATGTGTGATTTCCCCTGTTCACACATATGAGGTCATATTTTCTGTTTCAGTTTTTATGATGCAGTTTCTGAATTAGGTTGAATTAAGTTTCACACGTACACAGGCTATTTTCTCCGCGCGCATAAAATGTACATTAATCAAGGATAAACCCCGAAGTTCTTTTTGTTTATTTATACTTTATGCAATAAGCTTAAGATCAGAAACTGTGCGATTCCGGTGGTATGGGCCGTTCCTGGCTTGGGTAAATTGAGTGAGGTGGGTTTCGGCTGTGATGTGGGAACACTTCGCATCTTTTACATCACTCTGCAGGAATATAAACGACAAAGAGCCTGATGTGGTTCCAAACGAACCATGAGACCAAACGAAAAAGCCTTGAGGCTTTGCAAATGTAAGCCTTGGTACAGAGATGACTTACAAGAAGCGCTCGCTGACTTGAAACACTCTAGGACAATCACAGGTATTAAACAGTGGGTTTATACATTGAGTAGTGTAATAAATATCGAATAAAGACTCAGAATGTAATGTAGAACTATATTAATTACCTTAAATGGCATGTGTAATATCAGTTAAACAAATAGATTTGTATTTATTTATTTATGTTTAGAATTATGAAATAATGAGCTAATCTGCGCTGCTTAGTATTTCATTTTAAATGGGAAGATGAAACGAAATGGTTGCTACCACCACCACGTTTCACTGCAAGGAAGGTGTTAATAAAGGTATGGTCTGCGATTGAAACTTAACCCGAACCTGAACTCGAGCTTGGTCTCTGCACGCCGAAAATAAATGGCACACTTATATCTAAAGCGCTTTACACCCAATGGTAGCAGAGCTGCCATGCAAGATGCTAACTTAGGAATTTAGGGTTCAGTATCTTGCCCAAGGACACTTCGGCATTTGGAGTCACCCGGGCTGGGATTCAAACCACCAACCCTACGATTAGTGCACAACCCGCTCTACCGACTGAGCCACAGCCGCCCTAAAAAAAATAACCCCCACATCTTTAATACTTTTTCAGTCTTGATGTTTTTTTTCTAGCCACGCCTCCTATACCGCCTTCAGTGATCAGAGATCTTGAAATGGTTCTCTGGTGCACTTTTACTCCACTCTCAGCCACTGTACTCTGTAACTCCTTGAGACTGACTGTGTCTTCCCTCGCCGGTCTCTGTCTGGCGTGTCGATGGAGGGCCTTGTCTTGTAGTTAGTGCTTGAGTGGCGTGATGCCAATAATCCAGTAGTGCTTATTGTCATGTCCAACCTCTTAGATGTCATTTTACACCCTATTCCTAAATTACGCAATTCTATTACCTTATCTTTAACGCTCCTTAGAATGCTCCTTAGTCTTCATTTCCACTTCTTTCCTTAAAGACTGACCGCGTCTTGAAGGACGATTCAGCTGAAGGTGGATTTTTTCCAGAAAATATTTTTTATACTTCACAGGTGGGGGCCGATGATGTGAAGTCAGTTGTGTCCTTGTTAAGATAATATCTCTCATCTGGAGTGTCTGGGAGGGGTACGGGTGGTAGTGGCGGCGGTAGGGATGGGGGGGGGGACGGTTGTGTTCGTTCAATACTTACACAAATAGCGTTTTTCAGTTTTTGATTGTCTTTGAAGTACTTGCAGACCGATAATTCATTTTGACAGGAAGAATACGCATATTTATCATTTGTTATTCAGACAATTACGTTTTTTTATGTAATAAACCGTGTTACTAACACCATGTTTCTGATCAAAGAAAACATATATGTATATATACTATAAAGCTATATGAATTGCCGCGGTATATACTGAGAAGTTCCTGTCATCATTACCACAGTCAGCATAGCTCGGTGTATTTATAGACAAGCAGCAGTGTTTTTCGTCTGTTTAATTTCTGCAGCAGGTATCAATAGGCCTCAAACTCACACATGCCGCTTCAGAATCTTACAACACCGGCGTGATATCCAGAGGTATTTCATATACAGTGTATATTCAAATTAACACTCGAATTAGTTCTTATTGTTATGACTTATTGTTATGACTTTCTAATGAAAGTCTTCATGCAGCTTACATAAAGCGGATACGAGGACCGTACAGAGACAACATACAAGACGCCGACATACGGAGACGGTTGCATATTAATTGTGGGAACGATACTGCTTTGAGAAGTTTGGGATTGCAGTTAGGGCGCACGTCCGCCTCACACCTCCAGGGTCCGGGGTTCGAGTCCCGCCAGGGCCATGTGTGTGGGGAGTTTACATGTTCTCCCCGTGTGTTGAGGGTTTCCTCCGGGTACTCCGGTTTCCTCCCCCAGTCCAAAGACATGCATGGTAGGCTGATGGGCGTGTCTAAAGTGTCCGTAGTGTATGAATGTGTGTGTGAGTGTGTATGTGATTGTGCCCTGTGATGGACTGGCACTCTGCCTTGTGCCCGATGCCTCCTAGGATAGACTCCAGGTTCCTTGATAAAGGAGTAGAGGATGGATGTGATTACAGTTAGTATGAGTACTGCACATATAAGTATACATCATGAGGGCTCCAGAGGTCAGATCCCGATGATGTCACAGCCAATCATGGCAAAGAGAGAACAGAGCAAAACTGGCTGTACTCTCTAGGTGGGTGGGAGGGGCATACTCTGTTTCCGTTGTCAATCAGACTGACACTAGCCATTCGTAAGTGTCTGTGAGCTCAAGAATGTAGAAAGGGGTAGATAGCTCTTTCCTTCGAGTGTGTATTTGTAGTGTGAACACGACGGCATCTCGATATGTCCCGGGACTGAGGTCTGAGTTGTTTCCCTAGATGGAAAAGAAATGTAATGTAATCATTGTGAGATCGTGCTGAATGGTAGAGCTCTTGGCCCCTAGGCTAATGAGAAAAGCAGCTGCTTTACATAGTTTCATGTGTTGTTATCAGACCACGCGATTAAACCGTTTTGAAACAACTCATGCAGGTTCATGAGGTAGGATCCGCGGGACATTTCTGGCTAGAAATAAATAAATAAATGCAGCAGAAGACCGACGTAATAAAAGTGAGCGGCGGCCTTTCTCCAGCGGAAACAATGTATGACATCAGCTCATCAGAAGTGGTTACTGTAGACAATGTCAGGTGTGAAGGTGTCAGGTTGACTGTCGATTTGTGATTTGATCACCCAGGATGCCAGATTGGGGACTTTGACTACCAGCTATGACTTTTGAACCTAAAAATGGCTTCCTCGTGCAAAAAAAAAAAAAAAACGTCCAAATTATGTGTGTGTGTGTGAGTGTGAGTGTGTGCCCTGCGATGGACTGGCACCCTGTCCAGGGTGTACCCCGCCTTGTGCCCGATGCTCCCTGTGATAGGCTCCAGGTTCCCCGTGACCCTGATAAAGGAGTAAGCGGTTGAAGATGGATGGATGGATGGATTATATGACATTTTTTTTAGACATGGTCTAAAATTCTCAACTCAAAAATTTTTCTTTCGGAAAAGTTGTAGCTTGAGTTCAAATTTAGGGGGGGAGTTAAAAAGATTCATACCTTTTTTTCAAAAAGAGCATGTTTTCCCATTAAAAAGTGTGAATGTAATACTTGCTCAATGATGATTAGGTGTGTGGACTGTTTTAAATATGACTACTAAATATGGGCGGCTGTGTCTCAGTCGGTAGAGCGGATTCTCCACTAATCCACTAATCGTAGGGTTGGTGGTTCGAATCCCGGCCCGGGTGATCCCATGCCGAAGTGTCCTTGGGCAAGACACTGAACCCTAAGTTGCCCCCGATGGCAAGCTAGCACCTTGCATGCAGCTCTGCTACCATTGGTGTGTGAGTGTGTCTCATTTGTAAGTCGCTTTGGATAAAAGCGTCTGCTAAATGAATAAATGTAATGTAAAATGTAAATAAGAGTGCAAGTGTTCATTATCGATTATACTTGGGAATCCTGTCAGTCGTATAAAATGCCACTCATGTGCATTTCCACCTCAACCCTTTGGTTCCACAACGCCGCGAGGCATAACGTCGTCCCAGCTCAGTGCCGTGTCTTGCGTGCAGTGAACTGTGGCTGAAAATCCAGCAGCTTTTAAAAAGAGGATCAGAAATTTCACCTCTGCTCTTGGTCCATCTCACACATTTCTTCAGACGCCTGTCTTGGAGTTCTCAATCACAAGGCGTTTGGTAATGTTCTCCTCTGCTTAACCAATACAGGAAATGGTTCCTTTCCTTAGTATCAACTGGACCTCTTCTACTGTTAGCCAATGTAACGATTGTGGGTGATGTTGGTGGTGTTAAGATGGCGCAAATAGTCAAAACATCATCTATAACATCTATTTTAATCCCTTTACCAACTACATAGCTAGGAATTTCATTCTTATTTTGCTAAGTTATTTTATTATGGTTATTTAACGCTAATGGAAATGGCGTTAAATTAGCTAATTTAGCTATTAGCTGGTCTGGAAGTTCTGAAAAGGGTATGATTATAACATATATATATAAAATTAAACAATAGAAATCTAATAATAATAATAATAATGATAATAATAATAATAATAATAATAATAATAATAATAATCAACTAATAGCTAATATTAATTTAATAGCTAAATATTAATTTACATTAGCTAATTTAAAGCTAATGGCTTTGTTCATGCACACATCAATGGTCCAGATTCTGTGAATCCAGTCATTGGTATTATTTACAGTGATGTATCTATAAAACTCCCTCTGGCTGTTTTGGTTTATGTACAGTGCTGTGCATAAGTAACCCCCCTGGGATTATATGACACGGATCTACTAAAATGGTGATGTAAATCAGTGTAGTTTCCAAAATCAGCTGGCGGAGGCATTGTGTTCCCGTGCCATCCGTCCGAGATTCTCCAGAACGAGTGGTTGAATGTTTTTAGGATTTGTATGGAATTTTCATCAAAACCACCAGATGACCTGATTCGATTTCGGAATTGATCCAAATAGGCTCGAGGTCACAACAAGGTCAAATGTTTGAAATAGTATATCATTAAGAGCTTCCTCACCTGCTTGTCAGGGACTCGAGAACTCTCTTTTTTGAGCGTCTGTGCGTGTTGTCCGAGCTTCTCATTAGAACTAGTGGTCACAACAAGGCCAGAATAAACTGCTTGTAATAGTTTTTCATATTTCGGGTATTTGAGGCGTACAAATTACTACCCAGAAGGATTAGGCTTGTTGGTGACGGAGGCATCTCCATATATAACGGTGACATAGATTTCTATTGTTTAATTTTATATATATATATATATGCTATAATCATACCCTTTTCAGAACTTCCCGACCAGCTTTTTGGTCTTCATGGGGCTGTTTGTTTAGGTATGTTCCAGGTTGTAACTCTATTCAATTGTTCAATTTAAAAGGGGGTGAATACTTATGCAAAGTGCCATACCTCCTCACTTTAAGTAAACTCTGACAGTGTTAGAGCATACGCAGGTTGGAAATCAGTGCGTGATTGTGAGTTGTATCCTACAGGCCAGCAAGTATCACTGGCAGAGTCAGAATGTCAAACAGAGCGGCGTGGACGACATGGTGCTGCTCTCCAAGATCACGGAGGACGCCATCGTCGAGAACCTCAAGAAGAGATTCCTGGACGACTACATCTTTGTATCCTTTCCCCTTCGAGCCCAACTTCACTGGCGTTACAGTTAAATGCATACAGTAGTCGAGTGCGAAAGTTTGCACGCCCTTTACCGCTGAACTGATTGTTATTGGTTAGTTAGTCGTGCTAGCATTTCATACTAAGCTCACCTCACAAGGTTCACTTCCTCTAAAACGTCTACTAGATAGATGTCAGTCGTGAATGCCAATCATTTCAGAGTACATGCTAGAGTTAGCGTTCATACAGTAAATCCGGTTAGCAACGGACCGCTCAAATATTTACGCAGAAGGTCACAAATACGGAATACTACAGGGTGTCCGGAATCAACATCAGGAACCAATCGGAGTCTCTCTTGATGTTAATAAGACAAACAAACAAATAAATAAACGCAAAATCTGTCCTGAAGACTTTACTATGGCCGGAAAAACTTACCGACTGTTACAAAGCGCTGTTAAATAAACGTCCCCTTATTGAAAATGACACACTTCATTTTGTTAAATACTGTGCTATACAATCCATTTATTATGAGGATTAAATTACCCGACGCATCCGTCATACAAATCCCTGTGTAAGTTGTTACTATGGAAACACGTTAGAACGAGCGCGTTAATATAAACCTGCGATTTGCAGCTGCACTCGCTGATAGTGATAGAAAATGAATCACCACCTTCCGACCAATCAGAATCCGGAATTCAACAGGGCCGTATAAAGCTCGCTGAACGTGCACTAATTTCAAAACAAAATGCTAATGAACAATGCTAATGAAGTGGTCGCTAATTCGCCGCGTTCGTCGTGTTGGCATGTCGGAAGAACTAAACCTCGATTGTTTTCACTTCCTCTAACGGGAGCTGAACATTAACTAGAGGAAGTGATCAAAGTGCATCAATCATTTCAGGATAAGAGATTAGCTTTTACACTTTATACTTAATCGAACAAATACATCCAGTTAGATTGACACACACACACACACACACACATTCGCATGTTCGTATTAGCAGGTTATAACTGATTCATGTCTGATTATGAAATTTCGGAGGCTTTTGTTTTGGGTTATTGCGTGTAACTCGCACGTTGTATAACCCGCATTCACACGCCATACGGATCAGTAAGACCGAGTCCTTCCTCTTTTCACTTAGCAACGCAACGGCTTTGTTTTTTTTTTATGTTGTTCCATGTTGCACCGGACCTGAGTCGAGTGTGAAATCAAACCAAGTCGAGTGAAATCCGTCCTTAACTCGAATCTGTAGACCTACATCGGGTCCGTGTTGATTTCAGTGAATCCTTTTAAACAGATGCCGTATTTCACAGATCGAGAGGTCGAGCTTTACCAAGGAGCTGTAAGTCGAGCACACTGATCACATGATGAACTTTACATCTAATAATAATAATAATTAATTAATATAGCGCTTTTTACAATGGACGTTGTCTCAAAGCAGCTTTACAGAAATATCATTTTAAATTTACATTTACAAGCGACTTACAAATGAGACACACTCACACACCAATGGGAGCAGAGCTGCATGCAAGGTGCTAGCTTGCCATCGGGGGCAACTTAGGGTTCAGTGTCTTGCCCAAGGACACTTCG
>JAFFST010052459.1:68234-83659 GCA_022414735.1 Noturus placidus
ACGCCAAGGGCGAGGGGGCCGACAGCACTTTACTGCAGAAGCTGCAGGCCGCAGTGGGCACGCACGAGCACTTTAACAACTTTAACTCTGGCTTTATTATCCACCACTATGCAGGCAAGGTGCGCGACTCCGACCTTTATGAACGTGGAAAACACGGGAATACTCTACCGTTTGTCGACGGAATTTCTATCTACTGCACATGTAGCGCACAGTAAAGACGATCGTTTCTAAGGGCAGTTTGATGTTTCAAGCATTAAAGAATACAACAATATAACGTGACTTCAATATTCCAATAGTTACACCCCCAGAAATGAAAGCGTAGGGATTAGACAGAAGTCTTACAGTTTTTGTGTCATTATATTACACATATTAGATTATTAGATTCATTTAATCTCATCAGGCAAGAAGTTGGACATAATCTACAGACAAAATAAGCCAAGAAGGCCTTGCGTCTTCTAGCCAATATCCTGACTCGAATGCCATTGAAAAGTTATGGAGGAGTGCGAGTCCATCAGAGGAACCCTCGTATCCTTGGAGAATTGAAGACGATTAGCCAATGGGCCAAAATCGAACCACAATGCTGGTTTTCATTCCAATCAAGCAGCTGATTAAACACCTGACTCCACCCACCTGTTTAATCAGTCGATCGTGGCTTTCAGTCGACCCAGGTGTGGCTTCTGCTTGGTTGGAATGAAGACCACACCCACACCCTTTCAGGATAAGATTGCACACCCCTGGTCTAAATGAATGAATGAATTTATTTTGAAAAAACACTGAATTGTACATTTCCTCTCGAATCTCGAATCAGGTGTCATACGAGGTCAACGGTTTCTGTGAGAGAAATCGCGACGTGCTTTTTACCGACCTCATTGCGCTGATGCAGAGCAGCGAACAGTAAGTATATATACTGTATTTTCATTTCTTCTGAAGGACGTGTAATGATCAGACATGGTTCTGACGCAAACCGTTCCTGTTCGCAGTAACTTCATCCGCAGCCTGTTTCCTGAAAACCTCAACACTGACAAAAAAGGCAGACCGACCACCGCGGGCTCCAAAATTAAAGTAAGATCAACAATCAACTTGTTTTTTTTTATCTCCAAGTCAGGAACCAATGAGAGTTTGCCTCGCACCTCCGGGGTTGCGGGTTGGAATACCGCTTCTGCCCCATGTTTACATTTACATTACATTTATTCATTTAGCAGACGCTTTTATCCAAAGCGACTTACAGATGATACACACTCACACACCAATGGTAGCAGAGCTGCATGCAAGGTGCTAGCTTGCCTTCGGGGGCAACTTAGGGTTCAGTGTCTTGCCCAAGGACACTTCGGCATGGGATCACCCGGGCCGGGATTCGAACCGCCAACCCCACGATTAGTGGATTAGTGGACAACCCGCTCTACCCACTGAGCCACAGCCGCCATATGTTCTCCCTGTTCTTCTGGGGTTTCCTCCGGGTACTCCGGTTTCCTCCCCAAGTCCAACGACATGCGTTGTAGGCTGATTGGCATTTCCAAATTGTCCGTAATGTGTGAATATGTGTGCGTTTGTGCCCTGTGATGGGTTGGCACCCCGTCCAGGGTGCCCCAAGTTCCCTGGGATAGGCTCCAGGTTCCTCATGAACCTGTGTAGGATAAGCAGTATAGAAGATAGATCTAACATTTCCAACAGTTACCCGATTGCACGTTAAATACGCTTAGATTAACCAAACATCTTGAAAAGCAATGGCTTGCAGCTCATCTTACAGCGGGAATATTTATGAGGGCAAAAGAGAAAGTATTTTAAGCACAGAACATCATGTCGGATCGTCCAGTTACGAATTCCATCGCGAGTCACATCGGTTTCCTGTGAGTTACTTTTTGGTAGCTGAGACGAATATCTCTGTGCTTTTTTTTTTTTTTTTTTTTTTTTTTGCTTGTTTATTTATTTATTTTTGGTGTTATTTGGAAGTAGATTGTTGATGTAGAACTCTGGTCCACAGAGGCAGGCTAACGAGCTGGTGGAAACGCTGATGAAATGCACTCCACACTATATCCGCTGCATCAAACCCAACGAGACCAAGAGGCCCAAAGACTGGGAGGAGAGCCGGTGAGTCCTGCTTTACTCACAGCGTTAGTCTTATCCTGGTACAACTCAGGTCCATTTGGATTTTGTCATGGAATATCCGGTGAGGCTTTACATTAGGGTTGATTAATATGGTTAATTAATACAGAGCAACTCAGGGTTCAGCGTCTCGCCCAAGGACACTTCAGCATGTAGAGTCCCGTGGGCCGGGAATCGAACCGCCAACCCTACGATTAGTGGACAACCCGCTCTACCACCTGACCCACAGCCTCCCAAGTGGACAAGCGCAGTGTACTCGTATTCGTTTTCGTTTAGGTGTTGGTCCTGTCATTTTCTTGTTATCTAAACTTGTTCTCTCGCTCTCTCCTTCTGACGCTCGTCATGATTGTCGTCTTCAGGGCGAGACATCAGGTGGAGTATTTGGGTTTGCGTGAGAACATCAGGGTGCGGAGAGCCGGCTTCGCCTACCGACGACTTTTCCATAAGTTTCTACAGAGGTGAGTTATTCATGCAATGTGTGCTAACGACGCCGCTCTGTTCATACTCTTTATCGTTGTAAATAATACTTTGTAAGTGTTTTATTTCTTAACAAGTTTAAGCAGGAAATAATCCGACAGACAGATATTTGACTCAGGAAGGAAAACTGTATCGTTCCAGACGCCAAATCATCCACGGTATAAGAAAGAGATACTGGAATCAAACAGTATCTTATCAGCAAAAGTCGACAAAAAATGAACACAATAGAGTAAACACTATATGTCTATAGCCCTGTAGCTAGTCTCTGGTCTGATGAGCTGCCTTCATCGAAATAATTTACACTTGTGACAGTATGAGTGCTGTATGTTCAGGTGTGTTAACAGCAGGTGTGTGTGTGTGTGTGTGTGTGTCAGGTACGCTATCCTGACCCCGGAGACGTACCCGCGCTGGCATGGAAGCGAACAGCAGGGCGTCCTGCATCTGCTACGCTCCGTAAACATGGACAACGATCAATACCAGATGGGACGAACTAAGATCTTCATCAAAAACCCAGAGTCGGTACGAGTGTGGGATTTTACATGTTTTTTTTTTCAGCCACAGAATATTTACCTGGTGACCTGATACCTGGCGGCGTTTTGGCTTTGTCCACAACCTGTCCATTAAGATCTCAGCATTTAAGATTGTGAAATCGAAATAATTTGCACAAACGGACGTGATTGGATAAACCGCAGTAGAGGATATGCTACAGAACCTGCAGCGGTTTAGGTTTAGAAATTAAAACCGCTGGACTGTAGACCGTGTATTCATACGTTAACGCGTTCTACCCAACTGGTTTGCTGGGTGAACATCTGGACCGCTGGAGATTATTGAATAATAATTATACTAACGAATGATTACTGTATGAAAAGCGCTAGAACTCATCGGCTAGGTTAATAAAGTAAAACCAGAAGTACATTTAGCCGGAACTTTCTGTAGTGTACTGTAACGTAGAGCCGGTTTTAACTAATGTAGATCCTCTGCTTTTTAAACTCTTTACTCTCAGCTCTTTCTGCTGGAGGAGATGCGTGAGAGGAAGTTTGACACGTTCGCCAGAACCATACAGAAAGCCTGGAGGAAGTACATCGCCAGGAGGAAGTACGAGCAGATGAGAGAAGAGGGTACGAGAGCTTAATAGTGCATAAACCATCGAACAAATACAGGATGTTAAAGTGTCACTGTGGGACTATTTCACCCAGATATGCTAATGATTCAACTTGCAGCTTGCACAGATGAGCTCACACGGGTGACAGCCAATGAAACCATGCATAGTTCCTCAAGAACAGTCTGCAGACGTGTTTGCATGTTGCAGAAATGCAAGGTGTAACCCCGAGGGGTCAGCACGCTCCAGAGTTAGTGCTTTTCCTGTTTATCATGTCTGGTTTGACTCATCGGCGAGCAATGAAGTCATTTACGCGTCGAGTCATACGTGTCGAGCGAAGAGACTTTTGATGGAAAAGAAATACCACTACGACGAATCGTGATAATGTGTTACCATGACACGTTTCACCGGGGCGAAGGTGTTTTCCATGAAAGAAAGAGTACTTTAAAGACAAATTCATCATAAAAATAACCAATGGCTTAAAAAAACAAAAGGAACTCAGACTTAAACAATATTAATTTAATCATTTAGCAGACGTTTTTATCCAAAGCGACTTACTAATGAGACACACTCACACACCAATGGTAGCAGAGCTGCATGCAAGGTGCTAGCTTGCCATCGGGGGCAACTTAGGGTTCAGTGTCTTGCCCAAGGACACTTCAGCATGGGATCACCCGGGCCGGGATTCCAACCACCAACCCTACGATTAGTGGATTAGTGGACAACCCGCTCTACCGACTGAGCCACAACCGCCGACAAGGTCTTAGAAAGCAGTGAAGTCTTCTGAGGGAAAACCTTCAACGTTCTGTGCAGAAGGGAATCTTTCACCTCGAGAAAAGATTTTTAAAAGTTTAATCATTAACCAGACAAACATCTTTTTATTATATTTTTTCATTCCCTGCCATTCGAATCGGTTTGAATGTTTGTCCTGATTCAAAATGAAATGGAAGGGCCTTTGATCTCCATTTCAGATGTACGTATCGTCCAAGCAGGTGAAGCACTCGCGGTGTTGAATCATGTGCACAGTAACGTGTCACCTGTGTCATTTTAAAATCTCCGATTTCATGCCCAGGACCAACGTACGAGGAAAAGAAGAGGACCTAGCATAGGTCCCTGTGGAATATTAGCGTATGCTTTAAAAATAATCCAGCCCTGACCCTGAGACCTGCTCAACACACACTGACTGAGGTGTTAAAAGTACCCGAATTCTTTACTCAAGTAAAAGTGTAAACACTGCTCTAAATAAACCCTCTGGTGAACAATAAAATTCTTCCCTAAACGCTTACATTTACAATAGGTAAAATATGAAAGTACATCCCTGCTGAAAGAAAAAAAATCAAACCAACCCAAAACAATAGAAACCATCACAGAATTTCTAATGGTTTCCAGTAGAAATACCATTACAACCCATCAGCTAACATTAGCTAAGTGGGCAGCACTGCCAAGCTGCCACTGTTGGGCCCGTGAGCAAGACCCTTAACCCTCTCTACTCCAGGGGCGCTGTATCATGTCTGACCCTGTGCTCTGACCACAACTTCCTACCATGCTGGGATATCCGAAAAGAAGAATTTCACTCTGCTGTAATGTACGTGACTAATAAAAGACTCAATACTTCCATCCATCCATCCATCCATCCATCCATCCATCTTCAACCGCTTACTCCTTTTCAGGGTCACGGGGAACCTGGAGCCTATCCCAGGAGGCATCGGGCACAAGGCGGGGTACACCCTGGACAGGGTGCCAGTCCATCGCAGGGCACAATCACATACACACTCACACTCACATTCATTCACTACGGACACTTTAGCCACGCCAATCAGACTACCATGCATGTCTTTGGACTGGGGGAGGAAACCGGAGTACCCGGAGGAAACCCCCGACGCACGGGGAGAACATGCAAACTCCACACACACATGGCCCCGACGGGACTCAAACCCTGGACCCTGGAGGTGTGAGGCAAATGTGCTAATACTTATTAACCATTAAAAACCATTACCGTTATTGGTCCTTAATGGTATCCACTAGACGTAACATAACGTGCCACCAATAGAAGGCAGCAAATTAACACCAAAGTATTCATTGAAAGAAACTCGAGTAAAGTACAGAGCCTTAAAAACCAAACTTGGGTACTTGGGTAATTATGTCGGTGATTATGTCGGTAATTAAAACGGTGATTATGTCACTTCCTCTTCCTCTGTACAACGAGACCAGCTTCACCTTTGAAAGAAATCGTTTAAATCTATATGTTACACTATGAAAGGATATCTTATTTCTCTTTGTCTCTGTGCGCTCCGTTCCTAGCTTCGGACATTCTCTATAACTCGAAGGAGCGACGCAGGAATAGCATTAACAGGAACTTCGTCGGCGATTACCTGGGCATGGAGGAGAAGCCTGAACTGCGTCAGTTCCTGGCCAAGAGAGAGCGAGTCGACTTTGCTGACTCTGTGAACAAATACGACCGCAGGTTTAAGGTAAGGTCTTATCGTCAGGTGTAACCACGGGCAACGATTGAAACGAATCGACTCGCGACAATCGTAAAGCAAATATTATTCGTTCTAAATGAATAAAACAGTCTTTCTCTACATCGTGAACAATATAAAGCCTACCCCAGATTCTGAACAACGTTCGATCAGTGTATGGATGGATGGATGTTTCTATGATTGTGATTATCTACACACACACACAAACAAAACATTCTCTCTGTCCGTTTTTTCCAGTCAATTAAAAGGGACCTGATCCTGACACCTAAGGGCATCTACCTGATCGGACGTGAAAAAATCAAGAAGGGTCCGGAGAAAGGCCAGATCAAAGAAGTGCTGAAGAGAAAACTCGAAATCGGGACCATACGCTCCGTTTCACTGAGGTTAGGGAACTTCCTGTGTTTAAATACATCACGCTGACTCATTTCTGCAAAGCCTTTGCTTATTGCCCACCAGACCAAAGCAGAGCCACCGCACATCGGTGGGCTTGAGGTTTTTCTGCAGCATGTGAACATTCTAGACGAACAGAATGTGGGTTAAACTATCCTCAGCAGTGACCTCTTTCGCACAGATGTGGTAGTGAATTTCTTTTTCAGACGAATGTTTCAGTGAACAGAAGGTAGATAACGTTCCTGTTCTTACGCTTTAATGAACGATCAAAAACTTTTGATCTTTGATCGGAAGGATGGTCAAGTAAATAATTCATCCCGTTGATGATATCGTGTGAAGAAGACAGAGAAAAAAAACCCAATCGGCCCAAAATTGGAGGTCAAATCGAGGGGGTGTGTCGCGCTGTGTAGTCACCTGACATGAATTTACAGTGCTTGGGTTAGAAAGAAATCAGCCCCAGGCTCAGCCTCACTTCTTCACACCATCCTGTATGTTCTTCTTACAACCACTGGTGGTGCTGTTGTGCTCAGTTCCACAACATAATCTTATAGTAGGATCTTTAAAAAGGAAACTTTATACGGATGTGTGGTGAATTTATTTAAATATTAATTCTACACTAATCATAGACTCAAATGAGGGGAAAATGCAGCGTTAAATCTCTTAGTGTATATATTATAGGCTGTTTATTTATGATCTGTATTAAGACGCGTCCACATCCACATCCACGTCTCTTATCTTTCACTGTATTTATTGATCTATTTATTTATTTATTTGCTCTAGCACGAGACAGGATGACTTCTTCATCCTGCACGAGGCTCAGTACGACAGCCTGCTGGAGTCCTTGTTTAAGACTGAGTTTCTGAGCTTGCTGTCTAAGCGCTATGAGGAGCAGACCAAGAGCAAACTCGCAATGTCCTTCAGTGACAGGTATACACACACACACACACACACACACGCACGCACGCACAGATCTACAGTTTCCCCCAAAATCCTCAGTCGATGCTGGGTGAATAGGTTAAAGGTGCAGTATGTAATTTATTATTTGTTTCACTACCTTCACCGTGTTTCACAGATGAGCTTGTATGTTTTGAATCGTGAGCAGATCATTTCTCTGTAAACTGACGGACAAAATGCTCCTGTAAACCTCTCAGTTCATTCTGCTCCTACCATCGGGAGTTACATCATCAATACTGATTAGTGATCCTGTTCCAGAAGCATCCAAGCAACCCCAAGCCATGACACTACCACCACCATGTTTCACAGATAAGCTTGTACAGTACATTTTGGCTCGAGAGCCTATCCTTTCTTACTGGTCACATACTAATGATACGTTTCCAAGAATACTTTAATAATGCTACGATTAGAAAACCAACATGTTGACACGCACTGAATTCTGTTTACGTCTTTCCTTACTGAACATGAGCTCCAACCAGAGACAAAGCAGAACTACTCAGCACCGTATCTCTTCCCCTAAAAAGCAGCTCAGACGGTATACTGTCTGTATTGGAAATCATATACAGCGTGGCGCACTTGGTAGCGATGCCGTCTCACAGCTCCAGGATACTGCGATGTCCCGTTTCTCTATACGGTTTCTCTAACTGTTTCTCTATACGGTCAAGTCGTACGAGCATCTGGAATTCTTACGAGTTTCTCCGTCGTTATTAACGTTATCGAATGCCTTTAATCCGAGTGTGTCATCTGTACAGGCTGGAGTTTCACGTGAAGAAGGAGGGATGGGGAGGAGGAGGGAGCCGCATGCTGATGTTTTGTAGGGGACAGGGAGAACTGGCTCAGA
This sequence comes from Noturus placidus, assembly GCA_022414735.1. Lineage (NCBI taxonomy): Eukaryota > Metazoa > Chordata > Actinopteri > Siluriformes > Ictaluridae > Noturus > Noturus placidus. Next base: position 76,579 of record JAFFST010052459.1, read on the forward strand.
TCAAACCTGCAGGAAAAACTCTCAATATCAGTATAGGAGACGGACTACCCAAGACTGCAAGTGAGTGACGCAATGTTAGACTGCTTTTGTACGGTCTGTACGTGCAAAAAAGCGCTAAGTCAACACGGAAAAAGGTAACTGTTGAACGTTTTATATTATATCTCGTTACAGAACCGACGAGAAAAAGCATGCAGCCCAGTCAAGGAGGGAGACGACCGGCCCCCAATAGAGGTGTGTTTTTTTTTTTCTTCTTTATATTTTTTTCTGTTTCTACCAGGGTGGCTGTGGCTCAGTCGGTAGAGCGGGTCGTCCACTAATCCACTAATCGTAGGGTTGGTGGTTCGAATCCCGGCCCGGGTGATCCCACGCCGAAGTGTCCTTGGGCAAGACACTGAACCCTAAGTTGCCCCGATGGCAAGCTAGCACCTTGCATGGCAGCTTGTAAGTTGCTTTGGATAAAAGCGTCTGCTAAACGAATAAATGTAAATGTACCACAGTGATGATCGGTCCGAAGGTGTTGATGAAGCTCGGACAGTAGTGCAGCTGCAAATCACAGGCTTACTGAATATTAATGTTCTAACATGTAAACCTTTACATCGTTTCTATAATTCCTTTTCTTCTCGTCTACTACTTCTCTTCCTCTTCTTGTTTTTCTTCTTCACGTCCTCTCATTCTGCTCCTCCTTCTTCTTCTTCGTCTTCTCATCCACGTCTTCTACATTTTCTTCGCGTTCTCATCTCCGTCTCATCCCTGTGTTTTTCTCCTTCACGTCTTCCATCATCTTTTCCTTTACCTTCATGTCTGCTTCCTGATTCTTCTTCTTTTTTCTTTCTTTATCCTCTGACTTTCTCACAGGTTTATTAATGAACGCACTCATAGTAAGATGTTATCGTTTCTCTAGTAGCAGCTTAGACAGGGACCTGTACGCCCACATAAACTGATTTAAGCATGTGGAATTGTTGCACTAGTGAAGGAGACGTTCAAACGAGACGGAAAACAGGAGACGGAATACAACAACAATCTGCTTATGTTTTTAATTACAGGTTGCCAGAACGGGGCGGCGCAGTTCCCCCGTGGGAACGCACGGCCGCAGGAGCAGACCTACTCCACACCGGATAAGTGGAACCGGCCGCCCAACGCCGCCCTCCCCAAATTGGACTCTCAGAAATCCAAGCGAGGAACCGCAGCCCCACACACACAGACGTCTAACCTAGACTTCCTCAACGTACCTGATCAGGGCATGTCTGGGTGAGAATTAAACACACACAAACTTGTCTTACTATACCTGTGAGGACCTCATATTAATGCATTTCCATTCCATCCAGCCTGTTGTTAACATTCATGCAAATCCGCTCTATTGTGGGGATTTCTTTTATTATTTCTTTGAATTTTTCAACGTTTATTTCCTCCTTTTTAAGAATGCAACGGAAGAGGAGCATCAGCCAGCGTCCTCCTCCGGCCCCCAACAGCCGGCCCAAAGCTGCGCCGCGACCGCAGGGTCCTCGATGCCGTGCGCTGTATCAGTACAACGGTCAGGACGTGGACGAGCTCAGTTTTGATGCTGGTGATGTTATAGACCTCCTTAAAGAAGGTGAGACTCGGATAAAGGGCAGAAATGATCTAACTAAATGATGTCTTAAAGATGTGTGTATATACTGTCCTCTGGTGGTCAAACCGTATAGTCTCACTTAATGTCTGAGATTTTATTTGTCCGTTCCAGGAGCAAATCAATAGCATTCACGGGATGAACATATATACTGTATGTTCAACATATTCAGAGTCATTCCACAGGCAGAGCCATTTTATTTAGCAGCAATCCGGCTCGTGAACGTAGATTTTGGTACTGCAGGACGACATGGAAGTCGAGGCCATCACACTCTACTAATGCTACAGGCTACTATTTACTGGATTTTTCGAGGCAGCTGAGAAACGACAACATATAAACATCCAGCATATTGTAATCTTGCAGCTCGTTTAAGACGTACCTTTGTTTAACTGTGTTTGAGGGAATATCATTAAGCAGGGTTGACGGGTTTAAAGCAAAGTTTCCAGCCCAACTACTTCTCAAAAAAATAAAAACCACATAAAAGACCACAAAACTAGCTCAGATTTTCAATGGGGATCTGAAAAGCTTTGGTTTCCCACACATTTCTGATGGATTACTCTACAATCCCCCTTTCCCCTCTACTAGTTTTTCTAATATATCTTGTTTCTGTACATTATAGAGCGGGGCATGGTGGTTTAGCGGTTAGCGCATTTGCCTCGCACCTCCAGGGTTTCTCTTCCCACCTGGAACTCTGGTTTCCTCCCCCAGTCTGAAGACATGCGCTGCAGGCTGATTGGCATTTCCAAGTTGTCCATAGTGTGTGAATGTATGTGTATGATTGTGCCCAGTGATGGATTGGCACCCCATCCAGGGTGTCGCCCGCCTTGTGCCCCAAGTTCACTGGGACAGGCTCTAGGCTCCCCTATGACCCTGTGTTGGATAAGCGGTATGGAAAATGGATGGATGAATGTACATCATAGACACACTATCTTCACTGAAGATTAATTATATTTCATTCTGATTATTTTCTACTGTATAAAACAATATATTGGTAGCCACAACGTATTAATATAAACTAGCCCAATCTGGAAACCCTGTCATTAACTGTCCTGTCCCCTCCTCCTCCTCCTCCTCCAGTGACAATGTTCATAGAGATAGCACGGGGCAGCGTGAACCCTTCCCCCAAAGGATCTGTATTTATTAGCGCTTGTTGCAGTTCTCATTTCTGACCACTAGGTGCAATAAGAACTCTGTGAAGCTAAGTGGGGCAGCTAGTGATTGCGCAACACCGAACAGATATATCTGTCAAATAGTGACGCTATTTAATCTCTTTTCATTAATTCAGCTATTTAATTGAGGTCTTATACATCAAGCACCAGTTTTCTTTTGTTTCATCCTTCCATCTTTCATCTATTTTGTTCATTCATTTGTTTGTTTTTGTTTTTTTTTTTAGATCCGTCAGGGTGGTGGACCGGCAGGATGCGTGGGAAAGAGGGCTTATTCCCTGGGAATTACGTGGAGAAAATCTGAGATGGTCCGAACTCTGTGGCACTGAACGACCTGTCCGTGACCTATGACCTCTCTTTGGTTATCTATATTCTGAACCTGTCAGGACATGGTGTCCGGCGATGATGAGGCGAACGGCCCAGGGACACAACCATTAAACATGAACGCAGAGGGTTCGCTGCTGGTCAAATGCTCCTGGTCATCTCGAACAGAAACCAGATTAGATCTAATCTGTGAAAGTATAGAAAGATCTTTTAAACTTTGCTTCTTTTTGTTTTTTTTTTTTTTTTTTTTTTGTAAAATACAAATATTTCAAAAAGCACAAAGGCATTATGAAATTTTGAAAAATTTGAAAATGAACAAGACAGTTTTGTATTGTATGTTTTTTTTTATATATATAAATTAAAGGGGGAGAGCCTGCACTGCTGCTGCACAAGCACACCAATGCGCTGTTTTCTTTACAGAGCACACCCACACACACACACACACACACACACACACACACCCACACACACACACACACCAAAGCAGGAATACAGTCCCTATGGGGCGTATGCTATTTTTATAACAATGTTTAAGTTAGTTTCCTGATTATTTTTAATGTATTAATGCCTTTCCAAGTCTGAAAATGAACTAAATCAGTAGTACTAATATTTAAGTATTATTATTTTTTCTTTTTCTTCTCAAAAAATAGTGCTCACTGTAAATGTCTATGATTATGTTCACCAAACCGTTTTTGTACGGCAAAAAAAAAATTATTTTTTTTTATCCAGATATGTGAGTAAAGTGATTTTCCCCAAACCTGCTTGATTGAATGACTCTCAGCAGACCAATATAATGATACCCTAGCTACGCTTAAGCAACAAGCTCACTGCCATCACTGCTATATCACAAGCCTAACCCTTGATTCTGATTGGTCAGAAGGTATTGATTGGTTTTCGATAACAGCAGTTCTGCCTGTAGTTCCAGCTGCAAATGATATATATGTTTATATTAACATGCTTGTTCTAATACGTTACTGTTTCTATAGTACTTACACGGGGACTTGTACGCTCTGCATTAACCGATTAAAAACATGTGATATCATTGACGTGGTCAAGTTTCCTGTGAGGACACTTTTTTTATTGGACACTTTCGGAAGGAGTCTCCGGTGTCAGCACAGTCCGAAGTAAAGCTGTAACTTTAATATTTCCAGCACGTGTTATCCTGCTCAAAGAGGCCACTGCTTTAGGGAACAGCGTTGCCATGGGCGGCTGTGGCTCAGTCGGTAGAGCGGGTTGTCCACTACTCCACTAATCGTAGGGTTGGTGGTTCGAATCCCGGCCCGGGTGATCCCATGCCGAAGTGTCCTTGGGCAAGACACTGAACCCTAAGTTGCCCCCGATGGCAAGCTAGCACCTTGCATGCAGCTCTGCTCCCATTGGTGTGTGAGTGTGTCTCATTTGTAAGTCGCTTTGGATAAAAGCGTCTGCTAAATGAATAAATGTAAATGTAAGGAGTATAGTTAGTCTGTTAAAATGTTTATGTAGGTGGTACGTGTCAAAGTAACATCCACATGAACGCCAGGACCCAAGGATTCGCAGCAGAACATCGCCCAGAGCATCACACTTCCTCCACCTCACTGGCTTGCCTTCTTCACATAGTGCATCCTGGCGCCATGTCTTCCCCAGGTAAGCCACGCACACACGATTCATCAGACCCGACCACCTTCTTCCATTGCTCCATGGTCCAGTTCTGATGCTCACATGCCCATTGTACGAGCTTTCGGTGGTGGACACGGGTCAGTATTGGCAGCCGCTACACAGCTCTGTACGCAGCAAGCTGTGATGCACTGGGTGTCCTGACTCCTTTCTATCAGAGCCAGCGTTAACTTTTTCAGCAGTTTGTACTACAGTAGATCTTCTGTGTGATCAGATCAGACAGGCTAGTCTTCGCTCGCCACGCACATCAATGAGCCGAGGGTGTCCATGAACCCTGTTGCCAGTTCAATGCTTGTCCTTCCTTGGACCTTGGACACCCTTCAAGACCTGCCATTTTGGAGATGCTCTGACCCGGTCGTCTCGCCATCACAATTTGGCCCTTGCCAAAGCCGCTCAGATCCTCACGCTCACCCATTTTTCCTTCTTCTAAAACATCAACTTTAAGAACCGACTGTTCACTCGTTGCCTAATATATCACTTGAGAGGTGCCACTGCAACGAGATAATCCATGTAATTCCCGTCACTCGTCAGTGGTTTTAATATTATGGCTAATTATTGTAGTATGCTACTGTATATATTCATAAACAAACATGGAAATGAATTCACACCTACTTATAATAGTTTCAGCATTTCCAAGTATTTGATTTATTTATTTATTTATTTATGTTCATTTTATTTAACTTGTTAAAATGCTCTTGCAATCTTCATTTTATTTTCCATGAACTATAGTTATCTTGTAGCATAACTTAATGGCAGATTACAGGTTTGTAGGACAGGTCCTGCAGATACTCTCTGGATCGAGCTGCATTCTTTGACAGGTGAGTCATATCTGAGAATGATGTGTGTGTGAAAGAGGGACTCAGTAAAACCTAATCCAAGAGAGAGAGAAAGAGAACACACAGGTGTATGTCCTACCTGCTGTAATGCTTAATAAATTAAATACGTGACATTTATTGTACTTCATGAACTGGATTTCCAAATGCTCAGGAAAGTGTAGATGTGCAGAGTTGCTTTTTTTGGAGAACGGCCACCAGATTAAAGGAACATTTCGGTCTGAAAAATGTCATTAAGATGTTTACACGACAGTTTTGTGATGGTGATGGGGATCGGAAATGACCCATCTTTATAAAAATGTAAGGGGAAATGCAGCGAAGACACGTTTAACACAAGACACATTTTCTCAGAGAACTTCTTAAGGCAATGATTAGAAGGTCAGGTGTGTATATAAGTGGTCGGAGTTAAAGCCTTCAGGAAAGTAGATCTCCAGGAACAGGGTGCAGGGTGACCACTGCTATAATGGTCCCTGTTGGTGTGTGTTGGTAATTTGTTGCCTTCTCTTGGTGGCATGTTATGTCAAATGGATTCCATTAAGGACCTACGTCTTTAATACTACATCCTAATACATAATGGAGATATTTGATAAAGGGTGACCAGTGCATTATAGTTTCCATTAAAACCAGTATAATTCCCATTAAAGCCATTACAAATTCGATGAGCGTTTCTATTGTTTTGTTTTTGTTTTCAGCAGATGCCAAGTATGAATGTAAATATGTGGGAAAATAAACCTTTGTGATTTAATTTTGAAGACACAATTTGCAGCAAAAGAAAAAAAAAAAAAACTAAAAACTAAAAACAATATCAAATAAAATATGAAAATGAAGAAATCTGTAAAATGTGTTAATACATGTAAAGAATATTTGATATAAACCTTTCTTAATTTATATCTATCTTTTGTATGGAATTCTTTCTTTCCCTCTCTCTCTCTTTCTTAATTTACCCCCTGTAAAACTTTTTTTAAAAAAAATAAAATAACTTAAATAAATAAATAAATAAATAAATAAATAAATAAAACCATTAAAAACCGTTCCCTCACCAAAATGGCGCCGCCTGTCACGCTCTGCTTCCCCGACACTCGTGCGCATGCGCGCTGCGCTACACGGACACTCGTGCGCATGCGCGCTGCGCTACACGGACACTCGTGCGCATGCGCGTTGCGCTAATAGCGTGTCAGTCAATGAGCATCGCTAATGCTGTCCTGCTAACGCTTTACCTGTGCGTGAATGACCTGGCCGACAGGCCGCAGGTTTACCGTTTAGACTTCACCCCGAGTCAGCCTTAGTTATGTTTATCACGAAACAAATCAAAAACAACACCAAACACAACACGTTTTATAAAGCAACACTGCCATGTAAGAAGTGTCATGTAGCTTGTGGTGTCCTGACAGGTTTTACCTGTACCTCAGTACCAGGAATGCGCGCGCTCAGTCGGTTTCACTGAGACCCGTTTAACAGGATTGGGGTCATTTTTTTTTTTTTTTAAACAAAAATTT
>JAFFST010052459.1:92017-103349 GCA_022414735.1 Noturus placidus
GGGGGGGGGGGGGGGGGGGGCTTCACAACTGCCACGACTTGCCATATTTCTTTGCTTAGCATGCGAGAATTTACTTTGCACGGGTTGTAAAGCTTCAAGAGGCCGTTAGCAGGAGATAGGAAATAAAATCGATCCGAAAAGCGCTGATGAAAAGATCAGTCATTAGTTATATAACACTGCAAAGCTGTAACTTTAAAATTTCCGACCCAGGAAGGTCTTCAGGATAGTGCAGGAATGACTGTTTATAGCTGCTGTAACTTAGCTGATGACCTGCATTTTTATGCAGACGTGCGACCTTTTGAATGTATCAATAAACGGATAAAAAATACGATGTGTTCTTTATTAAGTAAAAGACTGTGACGAGTATCAAACTGCCGTGGTAAAAGAGGAATGAAGCCGTTTGGGACGGGAAAAGGATCACACGATTCAGTATGTTAGGAGGAACCTTCATCGCACCACCCGATCGTTGCTTATTTTCCTCAGACAGCACAACAGTGAAGCGTTTATATTAGTCACGTATCGGCTTTTGGATCTCTTAGTTGTAACATTTCCTTCTTGAAGTGGCTGATTCTAGTCTTCACGTTATAAACCTGTGGAGACCCAAGTAATGAAGACGCACATCTGGATAAACTGGTTGGCTGTACACGTCTGTTATACGTCGGCTACGTGTTCAGCTTAAGAAGAGTTAGACCTGAGTTAACCTGAAAAGTCCTTTGTGTTGTATGTACCACCCCACCGCCCCCCCCCCCACACACACTTTTTTGCAGGACCTCGTTCTCTCGCATGGTCATGGCGAGCACCGTCATTACCACTCTGTTGTCGTTTGTCAAGCCCACTGTCAACGCCTATGCCCTCAACATCTTCGCCCTGCACATCCTCTACTCTGTGTGTGTGCAGCTAAAGAGGTACGCCACAGCGCTCACATCTTCCTTCTTCTTGTACTGCGCTGCTGCTGAGTTCTCAAATCCGATTGGTCGAATATTAAACAGATTTAAAAAAAAAAAAAAAAAAAAAAAACGTTGCTATTTCCTTGCTGGAAAAACCCTCATTGCATTTGTAATGGTTTTATTCATCTTAGGGAGTTTTTCCTTGCCATTGTCGCCACTCAGTGTCTTTCTCAGTTTGGGATAATTACTCATTTTTACTAAAAAGCGCTATACAAATAAAATTGAATTGAATTGAATTGAATTATTGGAAACTGTAATGGTCCCTGTGGGTCTCTACTGCTAATTTGTTGCATTCTATTGGCGGCATGTTATGTCAAGTGGATACCATTAGGGACCAGTAATGATGTAGTAGTTACACAAAAGTTACACACTGCCGCTTTAATAATGAGTGTTGCTTTATATTAATTGGTTATTTAGTGTACGGTGTGTTCAACATGCACGATACAATAAAATAAGGACATCCGTGTCGAAAGAAGCAATCGTAACGTCTAGCTTATGGATTTGTTTTTGTTTTGTTCATTTCTCGTGTTGGTTCTGTTTCCCAGCTGTACGGACCAGCGGGTGTGGCGTTTGGCGCGCGCCTCCATCAGCCTGTGGGTGCTCGCCATCTCCTGCTGGATCAGCGACCGCTTTGGCTGCAGCTTCTGGCAAAAACTCAACTTCTGCTACCTGCACGGCGTCTGGTATGAGCTGCTACTACTGCACGCGGATTTACGCCTTACTCTCAACCGCTGTATTGTACGGCTAAACAAAAACCCGCGTAGTAATACGAGCGAGTGAAGAGAATTGGTCATAAAACTCTTTACATGTACAGTAACAGTACTTTAACCTTCGCCACGGTTGACTCTTTCAGTACTTTACCAGCTCGAGTGAAGTTCGTTATACGTATGAGCGCACAGTGATTTTAAAATACAGCATTAAAACCTATTGTTACTGCTAATAATCTTATTATTATTCTCCTTATCCCCCTAAAGTGCCCAATAACTTCTGAATGGTAAAAAGTTGTGAAATTTGGTACATTGCTACTACAGGCCATGAGTAACTCCCACACCACATGAGCCCATAGGTGGCGCTACAGGCCATGCCCAAAGTCTACGTGATTTTCCCTCCGACCCACAAGTCCAAAATGTCTCAAAATTTGTTATAGATGCCTTATTTCTCGTGGGGAACAAAAAAAAAAGACACTGGAACCCATAAAGTCCGCCATGATCGATTTTCCAGTACAAAATTACACAAATCTTTTCCTCATGAACCGTAGGTCTGTTTAACTTGAACTGTGGTACATCTGTTTGGGACACATGTCTTTCTATAGGGTGCTAAGCAATAAGGAATCAAGTAAAACATGGCAACGGTGAACTGTTGTACATATTTCCTGTCCATAATTCACTGCTACATTAATGTATGGACTTGATCTGTGCCAAACACGAAGAGGACACTACGGTATGTTAACATGTGTGATGGCAAGGTCATATCTCCAAAAACAACGCCATTGAAAGGAATATCAGTTTTGATCATCTGTTCTATTATGTTTATCGTAACAATATCTTTATCGTCTGCTAGATGGTGCTGTTTGTCTTGAATCCAGCCAAAGTGCACATCATTCAGATTAATCTTATAGCAGCAGGAATTAATTCAAAATAAAGTTAAAGTAGCATTGCATCTGCACGTAGTAAACAATTCTCCATAAGCGGGCTTCGTTTCTACACCAGTTTTGAAATGGTCCGCAATCTTGAGGAGAATCCGCCATGGCGCCATCCGCGATTATTTTTTGTTTGTTTGTTTTTCTTTCATTTTTGGCTACTGGCGGTTAAAAGGTTTCATCAAACATCAAAAAAATAAGCTTGTACATGGGGCAAGCAGGTCAATTACATTATTCAATTATGTTTTGATGGACTGGCACTCTGTCCAGGGTGTAACCCCGCCTTGTGCCCGATGCCTCCTGGGATAGACTCCAGGTTCCCCGTGACCCTGAGAAGGAGTAAGCGGTTGAAGATGGATGGATGGATTAAAAAAAAAAGCATTGTGATTGCCGGAGGTTTGTCACAAAGGTGCGCAGAAAAGAAACGTTTTGGGAGAATTATGTGTCGGTTTATATTTAAATTCCTGAGCTAAAAAAATGTTTTGTTGTTGTTGTCGTCGTTCAGTTGGCTATTTTTTAACCATAATTTGCCATGTAATGCACTGTGACAAAAATGTGTGGGGAAAATAATGAAATGTTTCAGTGTGAACAGTAGAGGGTGCAATTGCACACTTTCTATCCACTATGGATTAAAAAAATTATATTAAAACATTTACATTTATTCATTTAGCAGACGCTTTTATCCAAAGCGACTTACAAATGAGACACACTCACACACCAATGGGAGCAGAGCTGCATGCAAGGTGCTAGCTTGCCATCGGGGGCAACTTAGGGTTCAGTGTCTTGCCCAAGGACACTTCGGCATGGGATCACCCGGGCCGGGATTCGAACCGCCAACCCTACGATTAGTGGATTAGTGGACAACCCGCTCTACCGACTGAGACACAGCCACCCATAAACCTAACACACAATGCATTTGGTGCTAAACAAAGAAAACCAAACACAAACGGCTCCAGAACAGAAACCAGGCTATTCTGTTCATCAGAATCCAAATGAACAGATCAGTCCCGCCAGTATTTCACCATTTTACGATCGCAGAAATGAACACAAAATCAAGGAAACACCACAATTTTTGGAGGAGCTTGTACTTTTTCCATGGATTTCCGCAGATCTGGTCTAAGACGCGTCATGTGATGTCATGACAAAGCGCACAACGGTCTCATTTACCAACAAACATCACCGTGCAAAACTGTTTTCTCCAATTGCAGTTTCGCCAAATTCAAGTAGTTTTCCACAAAAACAAAAAGCACGCAAACCTCCGCAAGTTGCATCGCAAATTTCGAAAAAAGCTGCAGCAAAATCGAGCATTTTTTGGTCGCAACGATTACAAAAAAAAAAAAAAAAAAAAAAGCCCCTAAATCCTGTACGGACTGACTATATAAGACGTGTGAACAAAAACATTGATGATTTTCCTCTAACAGAAGACCTAGAAGTTCTTTATTTAGCGTTTTATAACCACAGTAACTTGCTAACGGTTGATTTTATTAATTAAAGAACGGCACGTCATACTTTTTTTTTTGTTTTGTTTGTTTTTGTTTATAGTTACGTTTAATGTTGAATGTCCTGCTCTCACTTATGTTAGAGTGGCTGTAAACAGTCTGACCCACTCAGCCCCAACAATAATAAGCCAAAACAACAAACAGCCTTTGGTCACGTTATCGAGAAAACTCTTTGTCCTGAAGGCGGAGCTTCACCTCTGTTACAAAGCGCTGATACTGGAGACTCCTTCCAGAAATGTTAGATAAACATTGTTGATGCAGTGACTAACATGTCCACCTCACTGCCCTGTGTCTGTTTGTGTTTTTGGGACTGAAGGCATATCCTGATCGTGGTCGCTACGGCGTACGCCAGCACGCTAATCGCCTACATCGACGCCAACACGGAGATCCCCTACTCTCACCCCGACCTGCAGTATTGGCCTCGCGATAACTGGGCTCTCGGGCTGCCCTACATCGTCCTCAAGGCCATGCCCAAGACACGGAAAAGTTGCTAGCCGAGACACACGAATGAGAAGAAAAGGACAGTGATGGATTGTGGAGAACGAAGTGTGTGTGTGTGTGTGTGTGTGTGTGTGTGTGTGTGTGTGTGTGTGTGTGTGAAATGCTAAATGCTTTGTGCATTTGAATACATGCCATTCTGAAGTGTCTTCCTCAAGAAGACGAGATGAAGTTTACTCAAACACAGCCAGAGCGTGATGCGAAATGAAGCCAGTTTTGTTCAGACTAATGCGGGTGTGTGTGTGTGCCCCCCCCCCCCCCACTAAGGTTTTGTCAAGATTTTATATTTCTATTGATGTGTGGCTGATGATATTCAGTATGTCGACTGTTTAAAGACAACGTTTAAATATACGTATATATTAGTACACACACACATATATATATATATATATATATATAAGTTTAAATGTGTGTGTATATACAGTATGTATAAAATAAAAATATTCAGCATAGTACGTACAGTTTAAAAAAAAAAAAAAACATGCCATAGTGGACAAAAGTCCTTCACCAGTCGAGCTTTACATCTAATAATTGTTTTAAGGTGTGACGTTAATTTTCTAGCTTTATGGAGTCTCGCGTCTTCATTTCTAACAGAGCCGTCCTTAAATGTGTCGTGCACTGTGGCAGAAGTGTCCTGCCACTGAAAAGGAAATGATCAGCTGATCGTCTGCTGGATTTTAATTTTTTTTAAGGTGTGGAATTGTTGATACGGTAACGTTTTATATGAGGAGACGTTTAGGATTTGTCGAAGGAGTTGAATGAACTTGAATACAATTAAAATAATAATAAAGTTTACCGCTGGTGAGTTTATAGCAGATCTAATGAATGTGAGAAGTTGTTTTCGTGGACGTTCCGTCACGTTAAATGTAGCTTCGGGGCGGTAACTCTTCCTCACAACACCGTGGCGGTGATTATTTTCCCAAACGTGACGGATGGAACAGTATCATAAATATAGGGTATAATCGCTTGAAATATTAATAAACACCTAAGACACATTCATTGTTGAGGGCTGATTTATAAACAAACCAATAAAGAATTAAAGAATAAACCGCTCATATTTTTTCTGCTCGACTTTTTGTCTTGTAACTATGTAAAAAAAACAATAATTTTTTTATGATGTTTATTAGAAATTGAGTTCAGATATTTATTTATTAAATGATTTATTCGGTCTACACCAGGGTACTGAAGGTGCGGGATTAAAAATGAAAGAAGTATGATCTCAAATCCTTTAAAGACCTTAAAAACACAATTTAATTTTAATTCGCTATTACGGAACCTTTTTTTTTTTTCTTTTCTTTTCCTTTCCGCATATGCAAATATACCTAATTTATAGACCTTGAGAAGAAAAGAAAAGTGAGCAGCGTGTCGGGGGACTGACGTCCTGCTGGGAATGAAAGAGTTATTAAATACAGGCGCCCCAGCGGGGGGATTAAAGCAGTGTGATGGAGAGAGAAGCAAAGCCAAAGACACTCTTGTCTATTCTCTCTCTCTCTCTCTTTCTCTCGCCCTCTCTCGCCCTCTCTCTCTCATACACAGGCACATACATACACGGTTCATCCAGAGGGACTCCAGCAGTGACATAAACCCTCTCACTCCTGCTGCTTCAGTCATAACAGCCTGCCGGCGCAGGAGTGTGTAGCGCGGGCTGCTAGCCTAAGCAGATTTCCGTGAGTCTTTCTGCATTGTGTGAATCTGTAGCTTTGATTTCAGTGCCAGAGCTCCGAGTTCAGGTTCACGTCCCATCTGCTGAAGGCTCGAAAATCCTCTAAAGTCGTCTACGGCTTCGCACAGTGGTCATCCGTCCGGTTACAGACAATTTAACAGCAATAAAAACCCAGATTTTTTTTTTTTTTGCCCAAATTTAAGACTTTAAAATTACAAATAAAACTGAGACTTGGGGAACTTAAATGTAAAGCCTAAAGTTAAATTTACACACTTTGTTTTTTTTTTTTTTTTTTTTTTTATAGGAAAAGGATATATAATAGGAATATGAAAGACATGAGCGTAGCGCCTTAGCTTTGCATAAGCTTTGTACACTGAAAGGTGTCAATAAAATAAATAATAAAAATTGGCACCCTTTAGTCGAATGAATTTCGCTTGTAAAGTATAAATGAAACATTACAAACAAAAAAAAAATATTATCAAAGAATATAACTTCTATAAAGAAACCGTGTGGGGAAATTATTGGCACCCCTAAAGAATATTTAGAATAAATCTAAGCACTTGATTTGTTTCCTTTGAAAACTTCCTGTTTCTCTGGGGTGTAAATACGAGGTTGCATACATGCGGAATCACTTTGTTGTTTATCACAGTGGGGAAAATGATTTGTATAAAAGCATCACATTGTAGCAACGACGGCCCCGAAGATTTCAGAACTGCGACATTTCGTTTATTTCACACCGACTTGCCATAACAGCAATCTTTTTCGGGTAAACGTCAACAAACGTCACTGGAACTACAAATCGGTGTCGTGCGTTGCGGTCAACTGATACCGAGTGTTATGGGCAGGGGACAAATCATTTTGAAACAGTGTTTTGCAAGGCAAGAGTATAGCGCAAGATCATTATTAATATTAAAAAGATTTCAAAAGCATTACAACGGATGACACTGAAGATATGTTTAAGAGGAATGATTAGTGATTAAATGTATGAAACATTGTGAAGACTTTATTATGTTTTGAACGTCCATCTATCCATCCATCCATCTACAACCGCTTACTCCTTTTCAGGGTCACGGGGAACCTGGAGCCTATCCCAGGAGGCATCAGGCACAAGGCGGGGTACACCCTGGACAGGGTACCAGTCCATCACAGGGCACAATCACATACACACTCACACACCCATTCACACACTACGGACACTTTAGACACGCCAATCAGCCTAACATGCATGTCTTTGGACTGGGGGAGGAAACCGGAGTACCCGGAGGAAACCCCCGACACACGGGGAGAACATGCCATGTTGAACATGTGATATTAAAATTATTTTTTAAAGGTGTAGAATTAATTAAAGACGAGATGATCTTAAGAACATTTTCTTTTTGTTTGTTTTAATGAAAGTTGCCAATAATTCATTTATTCATTTATTTATTATATATAGTGTAATTTTCTTTTTATTTTTGTAAATAGATTATAGATTATTATAAAGCAAGAATAACATATACTATATTACATTACATTATATCATGCGCTTTCAAAAAGTTGATTTTTTTTTTTATCAAATAGAATTGTTGTCTTACATCATTGTTTATATAGTAAATTTTTAAAATAAATAATTATAGGTTATAACTGACCGTTGTCAGGTTGCAATTAAAAAAATAAAAATAAAGCAATAATAACATACAAACTAACATAAAAAGGAATTATATTATATTGTATTATATGAGCTTTCAAAAAGTTGCTTATTCTTTTAAAAATCAAATAGAATTGATTGTGTTATAATGATGTTAAAGACTCCCGTATGCAGGATAAACGAAGGCTGAATCCCAAATGCCTCCTTGTCGGCTAGTTGTGGCACTAAATATATAGTATAGCGCGTTACTTCCTGTCTTGTGAAGTGTCCCTAGGTAGGGAACGTTAAGATATTTAGGACGCGTAAACTGCAGTTCGGGCAACCCCTTCTAAACACCGGTGTCTGAATAGGGAAGTCCCTCCCTTTCACTCATCTGATTGGTTAAACTTCAAAGATGCTCCGTTCTGATTGGTTGAACGTGCTGTCCTGTTGCTGCGCGCCAGCCAGGAGTGAAGAAAAGCGGAGAAAGGAAGGATGGAGGGAGGGAGAAATGGCCGCGTCTGACTTCCGGTTTTTTTTTTCTTTCTCTCCTCTCTCTCTCTCTCTTTTTTTTTTTTTTTTCCTCGGGGGGCTGAAACTGACACACAATGAGTCGGGAGGAACAACGGCCTGAGAAAACACGACTTCTGTAAATAAACAACAACAACCAGGCGAGCCGGGCAAAATGGAGGACCAGGTAATGACGAGCCGGCGTTTGCTTTTGTTTTCTTCACTTTTTGAAAGGTTTTGTTGGAGTCTTAAGATCGGGGTGTAATGTAATGGGTTGGTTGGTGAAAAGGAGTCTCACACACACACACACACACACACACACACCCTGCAGCCACTTGTATCTCGATCTCCAGCAGCTCGATCAGCAGCATTTCGACGCCTCCATACCCACACAATAGCATGCGGATGTGCGAAACCAGCTTCCATTCTTCCACACGATGTAAACACAGAGCTGCGGTTCTGGCTCGTCTCATGACCCGGCCTCTAACACCGACACAACTGACGACATAAATGTAAAAGTGTGTGAGTAAGTATGGGAGTGGTTGCACTAGGCATGCATCAGGCTGCAAAGGCTTTTATTTTGTACATTAGTAGTAGTGGTGGTGGTACTACTACTAGTAATAATAATAATAATAATAATCGTGATTGCACTGATACTGGAACCACACACACACACACACACACACACACACACGTCTGAAGCTATTTAGCCTAGTGTGCTAACCGACTCTTGCAATGTGTAGAAGCCGGTGTTTTTGTTTTTATTTTATTTTTTGTTGCAATGCTGTACGTCCATAATTTTCGCTTTAAAATAAGTAAATAAATAATTGATCTCTTTTTACAAAGATAAGAGTCAGCCCCGGGATTAATAGGAGTTGACACTTCTTATAAAAAAAAAAATACAACAAAAATGTACTGATATTTTAAAAAAAAAACTTTTACAATTGATGTTTACGTTAACGCATACAAAAAAAATGACTAATAATTCATAATAATAATAATATTTCGGTTTGATTTCGCTCTAGCTGTGAAATTCCTGCATCTAAACGCGGCTGGGTTCCAAACTACTCTTCATAGGATAGGAAGTGCACTACGCAGGGTGCTGGTGTCCTTATTCCACACGCGAGGCAGTGCACCTGAGCGTGCAAATTGGCGCGATTTGGGACGCGTCCCACGCCTCCTGTGTTTTCCCTCGCCGGGTTTTCTCGGGTGCGTCCCAAATCGACCACCGCGCACACTTTTTTTTGAAGCACTCCGAAGTCCGCTACTTCCCCGGAAGATTTGTAGTTGACGCGTTTGAGTTTTGATTTGAAGTTATTGACAAAATGTTACGTTTTGAGCACATTCACGATTAAATCTACTTGTTTATCGAGGCTAAACGTAGTTTTAGCTACTGTTAGTACGTTTTGCTTGGAAGGAAACACCGTGATATCACTTAACAAATATCGCCTCAGTCGTGGGGTGAAAATCACGTGTCTGAAAATCACGTGTCTTTAATTTATGTTCTCTCTAGACTCTGGTAGCCATTTTACTTCACACTATTATGCTTTTTCAAGTAAAAAAAAAAAAATCTATCCGACAGGACCTCTAACTATCCTACACGTCATCTAAATCATACACTGTGACTAGCTAGCGTACACGACGACTAACATGCACTGCGACTAGCTGTCGTACACGACCTCTAGCTAGCGTACGCGCCGACTAGCTAGCGTACAAAGACTAACTCGTACACGACCTCTATCGTACACGACCTCTAGCTAGCGTACGCGCCGACTAGCTAGCGTACAAAGACTAACTCGTACACGACCTCTAACTATCGTACACACCGGCTAACTCGTACACAACGACTAACATACACTGCGACTAGCTGTCGTACGCGCCGACTAGCTATCGTACACAACCTCTTACTATCGTACACACAGGCTAACTCATACACACCGACTAGCTATCGTACACGACCTCTTACTATCGTACACGCAGGCTAACTCATACACACGACCTCTTACTATCGTACACACCGGCTAACTCATACACGCCGACTAGCTAATGTACACACAGGCTAACTCGTACACGCCGACTAGCTAATGTACACACAGGCTAACTCATACATGCCGACTAGCTAGCACACACGACCTCTTACTATCGTACACACAGGCTAACTCATACACGCCGACTAGCTAGCGTACACGCCGACTAGCTAACGTACAAGCCGTCTAGCTGCCGACTAGCTGTCGTACACGATATCTAACTATCGTACACACTGACTAACTCATACGTGCCGACTAGCTAGCGTACACGACCTCTAACTATCGTACACACAGGCTAACTCATACATGCCGACTAGCTAGCGTACAAGCCGACTAGCTAGCGTACACGCCATCTAGCAGCCGACTAGCTGTCGTACACGACATCTAACTATCGTACACACTGGCTAACTCATACACGCCGACTAGCTAGCGTACACGACCTCTAACTATCGTACTCACAGGCTAACTCATACACACCGACTAGCTAGTGTACACGACCTCTAACTATCGTACACGCAGGCTAACTCCTACATGCCGACTAGCTAGCGTACACGACCTCTAACTATCGTACACACAGGTTAAACAACGACATTACTCATCGGAATTCAAACAAGTTTTTGTGTTGTGGCTGCATGCTACAGTGCCTTGCGAAAGTATTCGGCCCCCTTGAACTGTTTGACCTTTTGCCACGTTTCAGGCCTCAAACATAAAGATATAAAACTGTCATTTTTTTGTGAAGAATCAACAACAGGTGGGACACAATCATGAAGTGGAACCAAATTTATTGGATATTTCAAACTTTTTCAACAAATAAAAAACTCAAAATTTGGGCGAGCAAAATTATTCAGCCCCCTTTACTCTCAGTGCAGCAAACTCTCTCCGGAAGTTCAGTGAGGATCTCTGAATGATCCAATGTTGACCTAAATGTCTAATGTTGATAAAT
>JAFFST010052460.1:11471-23588 GCA_022414735.1 Noturus placidus
ACTTAAGGAGGCTGAATAATTTTGCTAGCCTAATTTTTCAGTTTTGTATTTGTTGAAAAAGTTTGAAATATCCAATAAATTTCGTTCCACTTCATGATTGTGTCCCACCTGTTGTTGATTCTTCACAAAAAATTACAGTTTTATATCTTTATGTTTGAGGCCTGAAATGTGGCAAAAGGCCGAACAGTTCAAGGGGGCCAAATACTTTCGCAAGGCACTGTATTTATGCTACAGCACAGACTTTCAAGACAATTATGTGTTAACATCTTAGTGGCAAAAGTTTGGAGAAGACCCTCATTTGGGTGTCCACATACTTTTGGCCATACTGTGTAACATCTATATATTAAAGAGTGTTGAGTTAGATGAGAAAATGTTTTGAGGTGAATATGTAGGAATGACATTTCCATGAAACTAATTATCTCACTGTCTATTATTTTATAATCTATTTAGATATGAATCTGCAATATATGGTTAATCACTGCAGTGAATGCAATTTTTAAGTGAATATTCTAGTAAAGGAATACCTGGCTTAAAATATCATTGAAAGGGGGTACTGTAGCCAAATATGAGCCAGTAGTCTAATGTATGCTAATTGGGAGCAAATTTATCTCTTTCTCACAAAGTTGTTTGCCCATTCCATGTCCATTTTAACATAATTAGTTTCTGTGTTTATCTTCATTTAGTAGATAAGTGCTTTCTCAGACAGACACACTAGAACAATTAAAGCACTGCAAGTAATCATACTGTCTAATGTTCCATTGCTTCAACTCAATTATGACTATTGGTATTATTGTGTTCAAGCAAGTAAGTTCAAGACTCATATCATATCTTAATGACCAACTGAAAATAGAGTTCTGTGAAAAAGATTTGATTTGATATATGATTTCATCTGTTTGTGTATATATCATACTAAATTGTTTCAATTCAATTCAATTTTATTTGTATAGCGCTTTTTACAATAGATATTGTCTCAAAGCAGCTTTACAGGAATATAAACACAGTATATACACAGTAAAGTGGCGACAACGGCAAGGAAAAACTCCCTAAGATGTTTAAGAGGAAGAAACCTTGAGAGGAACCAGACTCAGAAGGGAACCCATCCTCATCTGGGTAACAACAGATATTATTAAAGAGATAATTATTGGTTTATATGTAATCTGTTTGGCTTTTAAAAGCCTTTGTACCAGCAGTCTGGATTTGGAGTAGATGAGAGCTCCATCCAGAAGTAGGACCTTCGAGATCGATCATGCAGGTCCGAAGAGCAGAAAGGACCAGGATCTCCAACATCTCCATAAACTCATGTGTAGCTCGGCAGAAGGAGAGAGAGAGAAAAATTTGTTAAGACTGGGATTTAGCATGATGGAAAGTCTAGTGAGGGTAGGCTAGAGTGAATAAATACGTTTTAAGCCTAGACTTAAACACTGAGACTGTGTCTGAGTCCCGAACACTAAATGGAAGACTGTTCCATAACTGTGGAGTTCTATTAGTGAAAGCTCTTCCCCCTGCTGTAGCCTTCGCTATTCTTGGTACAGTCAAATAACCTGCATCTGTGGATCTAAGTGGACGTGGCAGATCATAGAAGACCAAAAGATCACTTAAGTACTGTGGTGCAAGACCTTTTAGTGCTTTATAGGTAAATAATAGTATTTTAAAATCTATGCGAGATTTAACTGGGAGCCAATGCAGTGTGGATAAGATCGGGGTGATGTGGTCATATTTCTTGGTTCTAGTTAGAACTCTAGCAGCTGCGTTCTGGACTAACTGGAGTTTCTTTGTTTCTTCTGGAACATCCAGACAGTACGGCATTACAATAATCTAGTTTAGAGGTAATGAAAGCAGGAATTAATATTTCTGCATCATGTAGTGATAATATATTTATTATCTTAGAGATATGTCTAAGATAAAAGAAGGCTACCCTAGTAATATTATTTACATGAGCATCAAATGATAGACTGGAGTCAATAATCACTCCAAGGTCTTTTACTGCTGCGCATGATGAGACAGGAAGTCCATCCACTGAAACCATGTGATCAGAAAGCTTATTCCTAGCTACACGTGATCCTAGCAAAGGTATTTCCGTCTTATCAGAATTGAGTAAAAGGAAGTTGGTTAACATCCAACGCCTAATGTCCTTTACACAATCCTCAACTTTATTCAGCTGCTGTATGTCCTCTGGCTTCGCTGAAACATACAGCTGTGTATCATCAGCATAACAGTGGAAATTAATTCCATGTTTACTAATAATTGGACCTAGAGGTAGCATATATAAAGTAAAAAGTAGTGGGCCTAAAACAGAACCTTGTGGAACACCAAATTAAACTTGCTACGAGTGGAGAAATCTCCATTTACATCTACGAACTGATAACGCTCGGTCAGATAAGACCTGAGCCAGGAGAGGACTGTTCCCTTAATGCCAACAACATTCTCTAATCTATCAAGGAGAATAGTATGATCTATAGTATCAAAAGCTGCACTAAGGTCAAGTAACACAAGTAACGAGACACCACCCTGATCAGAGGCCAGTAGAAGGTCATTTACTACTTTAACTAACGCTGCCTCTGTGCTATGATGAGGTCTAAATCCTGACTGATACATTTCATGAACATTGTCCCTATGTAAGTACGAGCATAACTGCTTTGCTACAACTTTCTCTAAGAACTTAGAGATGAAAGGGAGATTTCATATCGGTCTATAGCTGGACAGTTGAGCGGGGTCAAGGTCAGGTTTTTTAATCAGCAGTTTAATAACTGCTAATTTAAATGATTTAGGTACACAGCCAGTAATAAGGGAAGAATTAATTATATTTAAAAGAGGTTCAATTATTCCAGGACAAATCTGTTTAAAGACAGGGCGGCTGTGGCTCAGTCAGTAGAGCGGGTTGTCCACTAATCTGCTAATCGTGGGGTTGGCGGTTCGAATCCCGGCCCGGGTGATCCCATGCCGAAGTGTCCTTGGGCAAGACACTGAACCCTAAGTTGCCCCCGATGGCAAGCTAGCACCTTGCATGGAAGCTCTGCTACCATTGGTGTATGAGTGTGCACTTGTAAGTCGCTTTGGATAAAAGCGTCTGCTAAATGAATAAATGTAAATGTAAATGTAAAGAAAGAAGTCAGTACAGGATCGAGTATGCAGGTTGATGAATTGGTTGAAGAGATTAATGAAGCTATTTCAGTATCTCTAAGAGGAGTAAAATATTCTAAACATTGATTTGATATTTCTCTATTATTATCTATAGGGTGAATTAAAATACTGTCTGGTTTTAATTAATTAGCCTGAATTTCACATCTAATATTGTCCACCTTATCAGTGAAGAATTTAATGAAATCTTCACTACTATGTAATGATTGAGTGTTTCTCTCTGTAGTGGTTTTATTCCTAGTTAATTTTGCTACTGTGTTGAACAGAAATCTGGAATTGTTTGTATTATTTTCTATTAAGGTGGAGAGATAGATTTTTCTAGCGTCACTAAGAGATTTTTTATACTTCAGTAAACTCTCCTTCCATGCGGTTTGGAATGTCACCAATTTTGTTTGGCGTCATTTACGTTCTAATTGTCTTGTGATTTGTTTTAAGGTTTCAGAAATCAAAACAAAATCTACGAAAAAACAAAGGCAACCTGAGCAAAAAAAGTTGTTCAATACCAGTGTCAATACACAGTGTGGCCTGTGTGAAAATATATTTGCCTCTGTAGTTACTAAGTCCCCAAATCTATGAAAGTGCACTCATGATGCACTTTCATTATGCACTCAGCCAGACAATATGCAACCAGACCTGATTACAGCAAACCCTGTTCAATCAAATCAACACTTAAATAGAACTTTGTCAACAGCATGAACTTGGTTAAAAGGTCTTACCCAGTAACACACAGTGCCTAAGTTGAAGAAATTCCAGAAATTATGAGGAAGTAAGTGATTGAAATACATCAGTCTGGGAAGGGTTGCAAAGCTATTTGAAAGGCTCTGGGACTCCAAAGAGCCACATTGAGAGCCGTTATCTCCAAATGTAAAAACTCAGCACAGTAGTGAACTTTCCCAGAAGTGGACACCTTCCAAAATTCCTCCAAGAGCACAGAAGGTACTCATCCAGCAAGTCACAAAAGAGTCAAGGACAAAATCAAATGACCTACAGACCTCTCTTACATCAATAAATGTCACTGTTCATGACTACACTATCAGAAAGACGCTGGGCAAAATTACATCCATGGAAGAATGATGAGGTGAAAACCACTGATAACCCAGAAAAACATTAAGGATTGTCTGAATTTTGCCTAAACACACCTTAATTATACTCAATCCTTTTGGTAGAATGTTCTGTGGATTGATGAGTCAAAAGTGGAACTGTTTGGAATTCAGGTGTCCCATTACATCTGGCTTAAACCAAACACAGAATTCCACAAAAACTACATCATACCTACGGTCAAGCATGGTGGTGGAAGTGTGATAGTGTGAGGATGCTTTGCTGCTTCAGGGCCTGGTAACTTGCAATAATGGAGGGAAACATGAGTTCTGCTCTCTACCAGAAAATCCTAAAAGAGAATATCTGGTCTTCAGTCTGTAAATTGTAACTCAAGCACACCTGGATTATGCAGCAAGACAATGATCCAAAGCATAGGAGTAAGTCCTAGTCCTAAACGTAAGTGAAAGGCCCTTAGAGTAAATTTACTCCTTATCAGGGTCACGGGGAACCTGGAGGGTTACCTATCCCAGGAAGCATCAGGCACAAGGCGGGGTACACCCTGGACAGGGTGCCAGTCCATCGCAGGGCACAATCACATACACACTCAAACACCCATTCATACACTCCAATTAGCCTACCATGCATGTCTTTGGACTGGGGGAGGAAGCAGGAGTACCCGGAGGAAACCCTGACGCACGGGGAGAACATGCAAACTCCGCACCACATGGCCTCGAACCCCCGACCCTGGAGGTATGAGGTGAATGTGCTAACCACTAAACCACCTTGTGCCCCAGTTGAAATTATATAATGATAACAAAATGAAACATACAACTAAAGAATCATTCGGAAAATTATTACTTGTCATTTTGCTCAAAGAATTAACCATATCAGCTAGCAAGCTTGTTTGCTAATAATTATTTACGTGTGCTTTTATTCTTTGGGGGGAATCAGAAATCACAGTAAATTATTATTACTAGGAGATTACATGCCTAAACTATTATTCTTAAGACACTCAAATTAAACGTCATTTATTAATCAGCAAAATAATTAACATCATTTGAAGATTTGGATTTCATGACAAAGTGTGAAAGAAATAATATTGTATTTCTTAAATAATATTTAAAATATTTTTTATTTAAAATTTTAAATAGCATGAGAATTAGTATTCGTATTAATAGTAACATTCATAAACTGGTGTGATTGATAAACTTGTAAAATCCTTTGTTATTATGATGTGGTAGGGGAACCTGCATATTTCAGCAATTGATTTTTTTTCTTCCACAATATTCAACAACATCCAATTATAAACTAAAAATAATAATAGGGTGATATTCAGGCTATTCATAAACTGAACTAGAGCTTGTATTTCGTCTAAATGAGTTTGCAAAAGTATAAATTGTTGTGTCACTGTGTAGATGAGTCCAATGCGAACTCTATCCCACACTTCTGGACCCCACAGCTGGGCAGGTGGAGCCAGGCACCCTGGGTGACATTGTGTCAGAAGCAGGGTGGCGCAGCAGAAGGGAGTGAGGGATTAAAAGGGAGAGCAGCTGGCGCTGGTAGCAGAGCGCCAATGGCACCTGAGTCCTCACAGACAGGGTCCGTCGACATATATCCCAGGGGGCCGCTGGGCATCTGGTGTTGCTTTCTGTCACTGTATTACCTAAGTTCCTTGCAGCTCGGGAGCACCCCAGGAGAAAATATAATCACATATGCCTGTGTTCATACTCATACACATAGAAAAACATCCTCACACACAGAGAGGCTTGATTACACACCTGCGACAGCTACTGGAAAAATAAATTGAATGTGAGCTGGCTACAGTGGCTGCTATTCCCCAGACAAGCTCAGAAAAAAAGAGTGACCTCTGCCAAGCGCTGTTGATTCAGACATTCTCACCTGCCTGATACACCACCTGTTTGATAATGAGAACTCATTTCAGCCAGCGTGGTGGTGACAAAGCACAGCTTTTGGCTCGCTGGGCCCATAATGATGCCAAATAGAGAAATGTTGCTCGAAGGATTCCGGATGAAAACATTACAAGAACCCTATTAGACACTGCAAACAGTTTTTCTTCTCCTTTGGATAGTTGCGATCTGCAGTTCTTCAAGTTAAAGCTTACAACATATTGGTATGACTGATTAAACGAATGCTACATGTAAAAATATTTTGTTTAGGCTTATACAGCTTCATTGAATCTCTGTTTCACACTCTTCATCTGGTAGTCAATACTGTCTAAAATCACTGAATCTGTATAAGATCAGATTTAATTTTCTGATGCTGTGCACTGCTGTATTTTATACTGAACACTGCCACAATATGCATGTAAACATCAGGGATGTATATGTGTATTTAAATTACAGCAATGATAGATAATGACAAACTATAAAGGTGTAAAGGAACATTTATGGGTTGTTGTTTATATGAGCCAATATATAGTCCCCTCCAAACGTTATTGCAATAGGAAGGCTAATTCTGTTTTGGTACATGAACAGATCCATCCTTTTTCCACACTTTGTCCTTTCCATAATTTTGGTTGAGGTTAATCTTAGTTGCATAAATATTGTGGCTCATCTCTGTATTTCTTTTTGAATTCCAAACTGGCTTTCCGATTTTTACTGATGATGAGTGATTTGCAGGTTGTGGTATGGCCACAAGTCTGCACTTGAAGTCTTCAAATGGTGGATCACAAATGGTAGATCACTATTTCCACCCCTGATCAATATAACTGTTGTTCTTTACAGCTCTCACAATGTTTCTGTCATCAACTGCTATTGTTTTCCTTAACTGACCTGTTCCATGTCTGGTACACTAGTGGTTTCTTTCTTTTTCAGGACATTCCAAATTGTTGTATTGGCTACACCCAATGCTTGTGCTAAGGCACTGATAGATTTTCCCTCTTTTCTCAGCTTCAAACTGCCTTGCTTTTCTCCCACAGACAGCTGTCTGATCTTTATGTTGTTTTATCTTTTCATAGCAACTAATGCAGACTTTACAGGAAAACCTAGGGCTGAAACCAAGAGTAGACATTCAGAGGTATTCATTCTTTAAACAATCAATTTAACCAGACACATCTGGGCAGCAAGTAACACCTATCAGTCACATGTTCCATTAGTTTTCATCACTTTAAAAAATGGGTTGGTTTAACCAAAAGGCACCATGTTCTAAGTTGCTTAATGCATCTAGATGTAAATATCAGGAAATGAAAGCTGAAATTCGAATCTGTCGAATCTGTCGTTTCATATTCATCTTTTGATCTCAAACCCAAAAGTCTTCAATGTATAGTGAAAACAACAGAATTGGCCTTGCTGTTCCAATACTTTCAGAGGGGACTTTACATGGTTGGTACTGTAAATAGACTCACAAAAGCAATGGATTGCTTTCAATGGCAATATTAAATAAATGAATATGACACAATTAATTAATTGCACCATCCCTGTAAAGTACACAGAAAAGGTTATGTTTTGGGGTTGTTTTTTTTTTTTTTTACCACAAGAGACATCATATTAATCTCAGACACTGCATAATTTTATAAGAATAAAATTATTCACTACACTTATTTAAACTGAGCTGTGGCAGTATCAGATTGTCAGATACACATAGGATTTGGAAGCAAGTGGGCTTTTATTGAACAAAAGAGACAAATCCAAAGGGCAATCCAATATTTCAAGTCAATAGACAGGCAAAGTATTGGGCGATCAGCTGACAGAATTATGTAGGCTATGAGGAACTCAATGAACAGGGTCAATTCTGGAAAAGCAGGCACAAAAACAAAGGGCTTTGTAACGTCACTAGTGGAATGCTAGGTGCGAGACTTTGCAGATGATAACCAAAGATCTACTGAAAGTCCAGGTCTTTCATGGGGTTTATGCTAATCAGAACAGGCAGTTGTGATTAGAAGTCTGGGGAACTAGACATTATCTGAATTTCTTAGCACTTTTACAAATTGAAATAACTTGCTTTTGTAATCTAAAGCTAGAACCATTAACTACCTAAGAATTCTTGATGAACCCATTTTTTTCTAAGCCTGCAGCGTGAAAGGTCAGAGCACACATATACTGTGACCACTTCAATAGCTTACTCAAGGGCAGTAGGGTAAGCTTTATGCAGTAGCAACATCTTATCAGATGGAAATATTTCCCACAACCTTTCAGTTCATTGCCTGCTTTTAAGAAGTTATCTATTTCCACACTCAGACGTCTCTAAGGTCACCGTAAACATGACTGTAATGTTGTTTACAACAACCATGGTTCACTCGATGTTCTTTTCTCACCAATCATCCACAGTTGTAGACTATAATAGATACACGGTTATTGAATCGGTATGACAAATGAGCCACTACTGTCTGTATGCAAATTCTACCATTTGAACAACAACAACAGTTGTGGTCATTTGTTCAATTCCTAAATGCCTGCTAATTGCATACAAACATCAACCACTTCCAGAAACATCCTCATCTTCATGAAAAAGAATTCGGGATGCTTATTTTAAAACGTAAACTTAAAAAATTCAATCGTACACAAAAGAGGAACTGCAGTAAGTTCCTGCTTGGGTGTAAACAATTACCATTGCTGGTGCTCCACTGGCACAAATTTTACGATTTATTTTTATATTCACAGCACACCCCATAAGAGTGCCTTGGACTTTGGAAGGTTGGTTAAAAATGTAATATATTTAGTGTATATTAACCCCCGCTTCCTCTACACTGAAGGACACAGATGCCAAATTTAATTACCATGTATCAGACATCAGGTAAACAGCACAAGATATTAGCATATAAATAATGCAGACAAAGATAGAGGACATTTTCTCTATGTTGCTGCTATGCAGTGCAGCGGATAAGATTAAAGGAAATTTAACCTGAGGATTTAGTTTGGAATTCGTTAGCAGACAGGTGTCACGGTTCCCCCTGGTGGCTGTACGCAGGTACTGCACCTTTACTCTACCTGAAGCAGAGAGCAATGACAGTTCTGAACACATGAACTGTGTTTAGGTTTTTGTGTTTGTCTCCATCGGTGGCTTAGTGGTTAGCACGTCCGCCTCACACCTCCAGGGTCCGGGGTTCGAGTCCCGCCAGAGCCGTGTGTGTGTGTGGAGTTTGCATGTTCTCCCCGTGTGTCGGGGGTTTCCCCCAGTCCAAAGACATGCGTGTTAGGCTGATTGGCGTGTATGAATGTGTGTGAGTGTGTATGTGATTGTGCCCTGCGATGGACTGGCACCCTGTCAAGGGTGTACCCTGCCTTGTGCCCGATGCTCCCTGGGATAGGCTCCAGGTTCCCCCGTGACCCTGATAAAGGAGTAAGCGGTTGGATGGATGGATGTTTGTCTCCATCCCAGTTTGCCGGTAGACTCCATGTCCCAGCAGCCACTGCTCACCCGAAGTCACATGTTTTCCTGCACCTGTTTCACATTGTGGTTAATGAGCACTGATGTGTGTGTGTATATATATAGTCCTTGTTTTCACATAGTCTTTGACTTTTGTTGTTTAGACTCACGTATCTGTGTCACGGTGTTTGTGTTTAGCCTGAGTGTTTGTTTCATGCCACGGTGTTTGTGTATATCAGTCTTAGTGTCTTTGTTTGGTTGTTTTGTTGTTATGTTATATATTAAATCTTCAAAATCTGTGCTTGCATCCGTCTCGACTACCAAAACGTTACAACAGGCAGTTTCCTCTGGAATTGTGAAAATTAGAGGCTTGAAATTGTACCTTACTAAAAAATCATCGTCTTAAGATCAGTGAAGTGTTCAAATCCATCTATTTATTAAATAACTATATATATACTCAGTGATCATTTTATTAGGAACATCTGTACACATGCACATTCATGCAATTATCAAATCAGCCAATCATGTGGCAGCAGCACAATGCATCAAATCATGCAGATACAGTTCAAGAGCTTCAGTTAATGTTCACATCCAACATCAGAAAGAGGAGAAAGTGTGATCTCTGTGACTTTGACTGCAGCATGCTTGTTGGTGCCAGATGGACTGCCTTGAGTATTTCAGAAATTGCTGATCTCCTGGGATTTTCATACTCAGCGGTCTCTAAAGTTTACACAGGACTGTGCGAAAAACAAAAAACACTATTGACCGACATTCTGTGGGTGGAAATGCCTTGTTGATGAGAGATCAGAGGAGAAATGTTCAAACTTGTTACAGCTTGCAGGAAGTCTTCATTAATTTACATATTACCACCATGGTAAGCAGAAATGCATCTCAGATTGCACAACATGTTGAACTTTGAGTTTGATGGGTAAATGAAAGATTCTAGGTTCTGTTATGTCAGCCGACAATAGTATACAGTACAGTGCGCGCGGGTCCACTGAAATTGTACAGCTGAAGACCAGGTGATGTACAGCTCTTGAAACTGTATCTGCATTATTTTATACATTACACTCCTGCAATATGAATGGCTGACTGAATAATTACCTGAGTGAGTAAGCGTAAAGGGTGTTCTGTGGTCTACTTGTAGATAGGATATTGGCTTGTCGATTATAGTGACTGAGAAGCGTTACAAAATAAAGTGGAAAATACTTTAAATAACATTCAAACTGAAATTGTTTTCATAATGAGACAGATGCATATATGAGTCCCAGTTTTAAAGCAACTCATTTTTTAAATTGTTATATCTGTCCAGACATCATTTCTGCCTTAGATTACATTTATAGCCAGAATCAATCATGCCATATGGGATTCTTTTTTTTTTTTTTTTTTTTTTTTTTTGCATAAATTGCATTCAAATAAGAGACATTATGTGCATATTTACTTCAGGATAATTACATTAAAAGTCTTGTTTCTTGGTCTGCCATCTGCTTCGTTCACTTATCTATGTGTATGAGTGCGTAAGTAAATGAAGACTTAACCAGTGTGAAATGTCATAATTTGAGCCTGTTATTGAGGTTCGGAGTTATGACAGGCAGCCTTCTGATCTGTAAAACTATACTTACACCTTCACCAACATAATATTTCACACATGTCTTTTGGTAACATGTATTCTGTACTTGTATACTGTCCTTGAGAATTTAGTTCAATGAAAAAGAAGATAAATCAATGTATTTATTCACCAGTAGGACAAGCTCTTTCAAATTGACCTTCATTTATGATGTTCACAATGTATCATTATCAACTTTTCTTTCCTC
Source organism: Noturus placidus (assembly GCA_022414735.1). Lineage (NCBI taxonomy): Eukaryota > Metazoa > Chordata > Actinopteri > Siluriformes > Ictaluridae > Noturus > Noturus placidus. Next base: position 22,787 of record JAFFST010052460.1, read on the forward strand.
CCTCCTGCACATACGTACACAGAGAGAGAGAGAGAGAGAGAGAGAGAGAGAGAGAGAATGCATAAACCACGTGTTAAATGCTTAAAAAAAATCTGTATTCAGATTTAAAAGACAGTGGGCATGGCCTGAACCTGTTTTTTTTTTTGTTTGTTTGTTTGTTTTAATTAAATATGAAACCCATGCCCTACTATGTGAAACCTATGTGAATCTTCTATGCCCATGGGAAACACTGGAAAATACTGAAAATGCTAACGATTATTTTTGTGTTCTCTCTGTGGGTGCTGGTTGGATCTATGTTTACTCTTGTTGTTTGTTGTTTTTTTTGTATTTTACAAGAAGTCTAAATTACTCAGATCAAGTCTACTTTATTTATAAAACATTTTAAAAACCACAAAAGGACTACCAAAGTGCTGTGTGCACATAGTTTTCATGTTCTCTCCGTGCTTCGGGGGTTTCCTCCACCTACTCTGGTTTCCTCCACCAGTCCAAAGACATGCATTGTAGTCTGATTGGCATTTCCAAATTGTCTGTAGTGTGTGACTGTGTGTGCGATTGGCACCCCATCCAAGGTATCACCTGCCTTGTGCCCCAAGTTTAGCTCCAGGCTCCATGCAACCCTGTGTAGGATAAGTGGCACAGAAAATGGATGGATACGACAAATAATTATACAGGGATAAAACTGAATAAAATTAACTATCACAGTAAAATAAGATCTTACTGTGGCATTAATATGTGTAAGTAATGCTATTAACTGACAATATGACAATATGAAAAATTAGATGAGAGCTCAGTTTTGAAAGTG
>JAFFST010052460.1:25202-37429 GCA_022414735.1 Noturus placidus
GGGATTCGAACCACCAACCCCACAATTAGTGGATTAGTGGACAACCCACTCTACCGACTGAGCCACAGCCACCCTTTTAATATTATTATGATATTATTATTTTAAATCTCTATAACAGTATATTGGAGTTGAAATGAAATCATGAATATGAGCTCAAAGTGCAGACTTTTAGCTTTAAGAAACACCCCCACCCCTTTTTTGGAGGCCAAAGGTTCTTGGATACTACCATAATCATAAATGTAATTGTCATTTCTAATCCTTTTGTATAATGTCTGGAACCAGCAGAAATCATTTGTGTACCTGACTGTATAATATCACTGTTCATGTTTTTCTGAAGCATCATAAATATTGGGAAGCATGGTAGCACAGCGGGTAGCATTGCCTCCTCACAGCTCGATAGCCATTGGTTTGATCCTGAGCCTGGGTTACTGTCTGTGTGGCGTTTTGCATGTTCACCGTGTTCTCATGGGATTCCTCCAGATTTGCTGATGTCCGTCCATTGTAAAAAACTTTCAGGCAGGCAAATTGGCTACACTAAACTACACTTTGATGTGAATTTGTGTGAGTGGTGAACTCTCCCACCTTGCACCCAATGTTCCTGAGATTAAGAAAGTGATTACTGAAGATCCGTCAATCATAAAGGTTCCAGTGGTTCTCATTAAATTGAATAGAAATCAGCTGTATTTTTTATTTCCACATTATATTTTCTGTTTTTTCACCAAACTATAAAAAAAAAAAGATCTCATCTCTCATATTTCATATTATCCTCTTCAAATATACGGTAGCACTGATGAACCATTTTCTCTGGTTTGAAATGAAAAAGATAAAAGGAGCTATTTGGGTGCTCTCCTCCTCCACTGACATCCCACCAGTGCTCACTTGGCAGCCACTGAGACGCAGCTCCAGTTCCTCAAGGACTGGGCTGAATACCTGTCAGACACCAACAATGGGGTGCCTGAGCACAGCTGATATTAGTGTAATTTGAGGAGAATTTTTAGTCAAATGAGCCATATTAAGCAGAGGAACTGTCTGTTCTCAAACAGGATATATCATTTCAACCTTTTAAGCAATTGTTTGATTTTTTTTTTCCTTTTCTCTTTTGTTACCCTGCATTACATGGGGCATGTTTTCTGTTTAAAGACAGTCAGGGTGTGTTGTATTCATTTTTCTTTGTGATGTCATCCCTCCTGAGTTGCATCAAAAACGCTAGTTACTGAGATAACTGTGGTTTTGTGCATTCTGGATGACTGCCAGATGCAGTGCTTAAGCAATAGTGAATTATCACAGTGTCAGCTAAATAGGTCAAGAGAATATACCAACAAAGTCACGTGGTGACGTAGGCTTAGCTGTGAGGATAATAAACAAATTTGCTCAGCATTCAGCCTTGGTACCCCTTTCTCGTGTGTTCAAGGAACACTGGCGGTCATCTGGAATTTACAGAACCACAGTTACCTCTGTAATTATCATTCTCTTTCATTCCTCCTGACTGTCAGAAGCAGTTCTTAAGCACTAATGGATGACTCCTACCAACATAGTCATGAGGAAGGCTACTCACCAAAAAAAAACTGTCAAGGTTTCCCATGAAGAACCGCTGAACTCGCAGCATGTGGGGCAGCCATATTGACCTAATAGAATTGTGCAAAGGTACATAGAGAAGCCCAGGTGGCAGCTGTACAGATCTCTGCCATGAAGACTCCCCTAAAAGCAGCCCAACATATAGATACAGCCTTAGTAGTGTGGCATGAGATACCTTGGCAGGGGCCTTTGAGCTCTTTGGTATGCCAGAGTGATCACTTCCACAATCCAGTTCAACCGTCTTTGCTATGACACAGCACCACATTACTTCACACCACCATAGCAGACAAAGTCTTGACTGACAGTAGTGTCCATGTAACCCCTTAGGGCCTGCACAAGACATGAGGCGATCCCGCAACCTGGTTGCTTCAGACAAGCCTTGAAATGCAGCCAGATTAATGGACTGATTTACAAATTGAGGAAATGGCATCTTAGAAAGAAAAGACAGATTTGGCCAAAGCACCACACCAGAATCCTCTGGCAACCAACGCATGCATAATTCACTAACCGTCAATGCATGTAACTCACTAACCCTAACAGTGGAAGCAATGGCTAATAGAAATGCAGACTTCAGAGGCAACCACTTAAGATCAGAAGACTGCAAGGGTTCAAATGTTGGCAAATATAGAAGGTCAAGCACAAGCGGTAAATCCCACCTGGGAAAATGGGGGTTGTGGGCTGGTCTTAAGCGCCTCGCTCCTTTCAAAAAACTGCTCACCAAGGTATGGGAATCAAAGGAAGAACCATCAACAGACATATGATATGTTGAAATGGCCGCAACATATACTTTCAATGTGGAAGCAGCCCTGCCTGCATCCAAAAGACTCAACACTCCTGGAAACTCACAGCATGGAGGATCTAACTTGCTATCAATGCACCATGAAGAGAAAATATCACGATGATGTGTGGATACAACTTTAGTGCTAATGACAGTATGAACAACATCAGGTTCACAGTCCGCTAGAAGACGGTTAGATCCAGAGGCCAAATCTAGAGCTGCAGACAGGCTGGCTTTTGGTGCCAGACCCTGCCATCCATCTGCGACAACAGATCTTTCGGGAACAGAAGTTTCCACGGTCTGCCCACCAATAGTCTCAGAAATATGGGAAACTAAGGTCTGGCCTGCCATCCCCGTAGCACCCTATGGTTGCACTGGGAGATCCTGTATAAAGTCTCCCACAATAATGAAATAGGAGGGAATGCAGAAAGTTGGCAGTTTGGCCATTCATGAGCCAGTGCATCCAGTCCCACTGGGTTGGACATCTCCATTCTCATGAACCACAACTGACAGTGAATGGTCGCTTGTGATACAAAAAGATCCACTTCTGCTTCATCAAACTGACTTCTTATGATCTGCACCACTGAAGTCTCCCTTCTCCTGAATGCAGAAGGTCCCTTGAGAGAGCATCTGCTACCTGGTTGTTGGACACAGGGAGGTGCACCGCCCTCAGGTATGCTAGTCGGTGAAGAGACCAGGTGAGAATTCTGTGAGTGAGACGCAAGGACTTGACCAACCTTGTGCCATCCTGATGGTTCAGGTAAAACACCGTCAAGGTATTGTTGGACTGGATGAGCACATGATGGTCTGCTAGATAAGAACTATTGCAGGGCTTAGAAAACCGCTCGTAACTCCAGGAGCTTGATGTGGTCCGAGGACTGATCTGGAGACCAACGGCAGCACACACCTCACCCAACAAGGGAATCCTTGTTTATGACCACCTCCTGGCGAGAAGGAATAACCCCTAGTGTACACCCGCCATTAAGAACGGGGCGGCTGTGGCTCAGTGGGTAGAGCGGGTTGTCCACTAATCCGCTAATCGTAGGGTTGGGGGTTCGAATCCCGGGCCGGGTGATCCCATGCCGAAGTGTCCTTGGGCAAGACACTGAACCCTAAGTTGCCCCCAATGGCAAGCGAGCACCTTGCATGCAGCTCTGCTACCATTGGTGTGTGAGTGTGTCTCATTTGTAAGTCGCTTTGGATAAAAGCGTCTGCTAAATGAATAAATGTAAATGTAAATGTAAGAACTCCCAGAAATTTCACTGTCAATGCATGGACACAACAGTGGGAAACAGATATCAGCCGATGATGACGTCTGGTGGGGATCAACATTAAACTAATGGAATCACAGAAGTGGCAGCAGTCAGCATTCCCATAAGCTGCAGGAACACACTGTATAGCAACATCACTCCCAGCCAGAAACAAGCAAGGACCTGTAGAATTTAGTCTCCCTGAGTGTGTAACAGGGTAGCAGACATTCTAGTTCAGAGCCATTCCAATAAAGGTAATCGATTGCACCAGACTCAGGCAACTCTTGTTCACCAGTCTCTGCACATGCTCCAAAAGCAGTCTGGTGTTGCAAACAGCTTGATTCCTCATGGGGGCACAAATCAGCCATTCATCCAGGTAAGGCAGGATGTGCATGCTCCTGGACCACAGTGGATAAAGAGCCTTTATCCACTGTGTTGAGGTATGACTGGAATGTGAAAGTATGCATCCTTCATGTTGACACTCATAAACTAATCCCACATCATGACAAACAGAAGGAAGTCGGCTGTCTGTAACATTCAAAAATGGCGTGGACCCTCTAGGATCCTCTAGTCCCCAGTGCCCCAGTGAGCTCTGAGGTTGCAGAGTATGATGCTGGTGAAAGCAATGATCATATAACGACAGCGAGCTTTTGGTGGCACTTTGAAGGCAGTATTGCACTGCACCTGTGTCAGCTGGTCAGTAACCTCAGATAATTTCACCCGCTTTTCCAGCAGCTACGTAAGATTAGGCCCAAAGAGGTGCCCAGGAATGATAGGAAGGTCCCACAGAGTCCTTTTACAGTTTTCAGACAGTTTTGTCAGAGCAAGCCACTCTTGAAGGCGAACTGCCAAGAGTGTTGCGGTAAGTACACCAAGCTCTCGAGTCACATGGCCGATGGTCAGAGTGCCGTCTGCAGAAACCAAGATACTGAGGGATCAACCTTTGCTGACGCCAATGTATTGGAAGTAGCCAGGAGCAATTGAAAGTAGCCAGGAGCAATTGTATTCTCTGCAAGGGTTATGTAGGCAGCAGAGTTGTATGCTTTCTTCAGGAGTCGGTCTGTGCGACCACATTGGGAATTGGGGCATGACACCACTAAGACTGCAACAGATTGCTCAATTTCTGGAGCCCACTCCAATAGAATATGCATCAGCCATAGACACCAATGTACGAGCAGTCTTCGATCGCCGCTTAGGTGCATTAGGCCCCATGAGCGCTCCGGCTGAGAGATGTCTAAAAAGACATTTGACTGAGCAGGTTGGGCAGGCAGCTTGTCTAGCCCTAGATGAGTAACTGCCATCTGGAGTATGGCGACAGCATCATGCGAAGGGAACGGGTCTGTCTTGATGAATGAACCGAATCTCCACTGGTACTTTCTGAAAAGAAATATGTAATATGTCATTTTAATTGCATGATTTGTGATTCTTTTTCATTTATTTTCGTCCAGCCGTTGAGCCAAAGGCGACCACCGAAAGAGCCATATATGGCTCGCTAGCCATAGGTTACCAACCCCTGACTTAGAGGAACATAATACTAAAACCACCAAATTATTGTGTAATTCTAAACAACACATACAGTTTATGGAGTTCGAGATTTATGGAATTTGAACTTAGGACATATTTGAGCAAGTCTACACTCTAAAAAAAAAAAAAAAAAACATCTCCACTGGCCTCCAATATCTAGCATGCAGCTGAACATTGAATAGTGAACACTGATGGCTCAGAGCAAAAATGTTAAAAGGGCCTTTGCTAGCAGACTTATTGATACAGGTCGAAGTAGACACTCTGAGACCTTTTATATTTGATTTTATTGCTTTTATTTTGTGTAGTATATGCTTGATAAAATTTTAAACAATATGTGCTGTTGTTCACTTAAAAAAACATTATAAGAAAGGGATGTCATATTTAGAGGTGCCAAAATTCAAGAATAAACTCCAAATCTTAAAAAAAAAAAAAAAATGGAAACTATATGTTATCTGATGATTATTTTAAACGCCTGTTTATTTGTGAACCACTGATTTAAAACAGACAGTATATGCTTGGAGGAATTTTAGCTCATTCCTCAGTACAGAAAAGTTTAAACTCTGGGATGTTGGTGGGTTTCTTCACATGAACTGCTTGCTTCAGGTCCTTCCACAACATTTCTATTGAATTAAAGTCTAGACTTTGAATTGGCCATTTGAAAACATTGCCTTGCTGCATTACCCACTTTCTCTTGAGATTCAGTTTATGGACACCCTGACACATTCCTTTAGAATTTGCTGGTATAATTCAGAATTCATTGTTCCATCAATGATGGCAAGTTGTCCTGGCCCACATGCAGCAAAGCCGGCCCAAACCATGATACTATCACTACCATGTTTCACAGATTGGAAAAGGTTCTTGTGCTGGAATGCAGTGTTTTCCTTTCTCCAAACATAATGCTTCACATTTAAACCAGAAAATTCTATTTTGGTCTCATCTTTTCACAGAAACTTTTTCCAGTAGTCTTCTAGCTTGTCCACATGATCTTTAGCAAACTGCAAATAGGCAGGCAATCTTCTTTTTGGAGAGCAGTGACGATGTCTTTGCAACCCTGCCATGCACAACATTGTTGTTCAGTGTTCTCCTGATGGTGGACTCATGAACATTAACATTAGCCAATGTGAGAGAAGTTTTTAGTTGGTTAGAAGTTACCCTGGGTTCCTTTGTGAAGTCGTGGACTATTACATGTCTTGCTCTTGCAGTGATCTTTGTTGGTTGACCACTCCTGGGGAGGGTAACAATGGTGGTATTGAATTTCTATACAATTTTGTCTGAGTATGGATTGGTGGATTCTAAACTCTGTAGAGATGGTTTTGTAACTTTTTCCAGCCTGATGAGCATCAACAACTCTTGTTGTCCTCAGAAATCAGAAATCTCCTTTGTTCGTGCCATGCTACACGTCCACAAACATGTGCTGGCCCTGTGATGGATTGGCACCTTGTCCAGGGTGTACCCCGCCTTGTGCCCGATGCTCCCTGGGACAGGCTCCGTGTTTCCCTGTGACCCTGATAAAAGATAAAGGATAATTTATGCAGATGTATAGAAAATTCTGCTTTCAAGAACCACTGTATTTTCGTAGGCCAAGCCGGAAGTTAGCATCATGCTGGTTCCATCTACAAAAAGCCAATAAGTTTTTTTCATTGGCCTTTGGATTATTGCATAAAATAAGCTCTGTGACTAACAAAAGTCTATGATTCTTGCACGTTTTGTTCATCAGGATAATTTTCACAATTTAACACAACTTTTGTTGTGTTAAATTCAACCTCAAGCTATTTAAAACAAGTATGTATTTAAATAGATATGACTATTGTATGAAGTAAGGCAACAACATCTGAAATAGATAAAATGATAAAAACTTGTGTACAATTGCATTTGGCCATGGTCAGTGTTTTATAGATTTTTCCCTCTTAGGCCTGACACCTGGAGTGTGTGTTTTGACAGGCTTTAAGAGGCTGTTTAAGAGTCTGACTGTGTTTTTGAGACCAACCCTCCCCCCCCCCCCATGCCCAATGCCTGCTGTTCAAGGCATTCAAAGCATTTACAAAACGGCCTGCTACCTGGAGGAGCACAGTGTGGCCAGATAATAATGTCTGTTTTAGGTCTGTAGAAAATGGTTGTATGCCAGTATCTCTCAATCAGACCCATCTCACAAACCCCCAACACACATACACACACCAACCCTTTCTTACACTCTTTTAGTATCTACTCTTTATTGTGCCTCAGGTGTTATTTTTTTTGCCATCACCACCCCAGACTTATGTTTCCTCGTCCTGTACTTGTGTGTACACATGCCGTGCACATACGGTATATGTGCTGTGTAAGTCTGTGTGTTAGACGATGCCAGATCCTGTTTGTGCCATGTGGAAAGCACACAGGCAGGCAGCTGAGGTGTGCTCTCACTGTCGCATGTCTCTCATAGCAACAGAAAGGCAGCGAGGCCACTGATCCTTTTATAGACAAAGTGAAACAGCATTCAGCCAGAATCGACATGCTGGGTCATCGTAAAACATTATTAATAGCACAAACAATCATTGGAGACCAGTGTACCAAAAACATACTTAGTACTAGGATGAACAGAAAGGACATGAAAGTGCAAAAATTATGCCAGTGTATGTGTGTTCCTTGCGGTGACTGTTGTATGTATGTCACCTACATGTATGAAAACTTTAACATTATGTTCTGTGGTGATATGATCTATTTCATATTTAATCGCTGATAGACACTCAGTGTCTGCTTCCTCTTTTGATAGGCCATTTTTTGTTTTATAAGTCTAGACACTTGTTCTTTCCAATTATAAAGCAAAAATTGTCTCTGCACCCTTTGCCTTGGCACAATAATATTGATTTTGGTTGCAGTTTTGTCATATGATTGTGTAAACATGCATTCATATTGGAATAAATGTGCCTCATGCTCTGTTGCTAAGTAACAGGCAAGCAACACATACCTTCAAGAGACTTAGCAGAGACTACAAACACAAGCTACCATGATTGTTGCTGGTGGTTTATTTATTTATTTGTTTATTGGGGGGGGGGGGGGGGGTTAGATGATTAGATGCATGCCTTACAAATTCTGTGTCTGTCTCTATAAAAAGCCCTATTGTGTTATCTCCATTTACAGTCGCGGATGTGTTTCACAACATCAGCCATGTATTTCGTACCCTTACTCTTACTCTATTGATATGCAGATATTTTGTTGGGGAATTGCCTAGTTCACCAGCCAGATAGCACCGTGCAGGAATGAAGAGCAGTACATACATGAACCACAGCAATAAGTTGCTAAGATTTTTGTTTTTAAAAAAAGAAAGAAAATCATACATAACTACATATATTAGTATATATATATATATTACTGGCTCTCAAAGACAGGTGGAATGATTGTTGTGTAATTACCATAGAGGTTAATGCAGTGATATTATGTGTAGTGTTATATGTTCTACAGTGTGCTTGAGAGTGTTTATTAAGTATAGAAGGTGTAATAGTGTTAAAGTGGCCTAGCATTTTAATGATTACAGAGACTGTGCTCATTAAGCCTGATTATATTCTAACACACCAACCGCTCATCACTTCTCACAGCGCACACATGAACTTAGGCAGAGCAGACACAGAGAGACAAACAAGAGGCAGCTCACAAACACTCCATCCATGCGTTCATTCTCATTCTCACTATGGAAAAGTTGAAGATATTCTACATTCAGTTGTCTTGATCTCTCTTCTGTTTTCAAATAGTACAATTGTATTATTTGTATTTTTTAATATTCAATATTCTGATTTCTTCTATGTTCATACATTATAATTTTATTCTTTGTCAATTTGTTTTTAGATTTTCACTCAAAATGATGTCATCATTTATTATTATTATTATTATTATTATTATTATTATTATTATTATTATTATTATTATTATTATTATTATAAGAGGGCCAAGCACAGAAGGTACATAGGCACCCTGTTGTTTTTCTACCTTTTCTCATTAATACTCTTCTGCTTCTTCTTCTGCTGCTGGCTAGTGTGTATATGACAGCCTATAGAACCGTCTGGTAAAAAGTTGTGAAATTTGGCAGACTAATTGGGGAGGGTCTAATAGATATTCTGACCAAATTTGGGCCAAGTGCTGCCAATGCTCTATCACCACCATCAGGGCAAATTTGGACCAAATTTGGAAGTGCATTTGTACTGAACCATGTGTCCAAATTTTAAAAGGCTAGGTTGAGATGACTCCAGCACAACATATGATTAGATTTACCTAATTACCTAATTAGATTTTCTGGCATCTTAGATTTTGTCAAAAACCGTTTTTTGGGGGGTTTTTTTGTTGCTTTTTTTTTTTTTTTTTTTTTTTTTGCTCCTCCTACACATTTTGTCCAATCATCACCAAATTTGGCAACATCATCTTCAGACCTGGACATAAATTATCAAAAGAATTTTGATATTCTGAACGGTTTACCTGTAATGGGCCAACAAATCTGATGCTGAACCGCATAGACTCATATCAGTAGTGGTCCCTTTCCACAGATAGATGAGGTGGGGGGGTAAACTGTGCATTGCAACACAAACGGTACACCTACAGAATAAATGCATCGATATGGTAGATTTACCTGATGAAATGGTTATTGAGTGCAGCAACAGGGTAGGCATATCTAATATTTTCTAACCAAATTAATTTTTTTCTTCCCCCAGACCATGTTAACTGCAATTTCAATGAGTGCCATTGCCACCAATGGAGTAGTACCAGGTAAGAGACACCCTGTTCTTTACCCGTAAATCTGCATTTACTAAGTCACTGTCTCTGAAACAATAGTTCTGGTGAAAGTACAATGTCCAAATGCAGTGTCCCCAGAGCTATATTTACTGTACTTGTCCATTATCCTATAATAAGCCCTATATTCTAATAACAGCCTCTGACTCACCTCCTGATTGGAGAAGAGCAAGTGTAAGGGCAAATTACTGAAATTGCTGGCTTTTCTCATTGTCACATTGTCACTAGTAGGAATTAGAGTTGTAATTGGGGGCATTTCCTCAGTCACGGAGGGTTCATTGTAGTATTTTATTGACTTGTAGTGTGAAGCATTGCAACTGACCGCTAGTATTTTAATAGCTGGAGGCTCCTACTACATGATCTCTCGTTCCCTTGGCCCTGAGTTTGGTGGCGCTGTGGGGATCTGTTTCTACTTGGGGACCACATTTGCAGGAGCCATGTACATTCTGGGCTGTATTGAGATCTTACTGGTAAGATATTACCACTGAAGGTGTTGTGTCCTCTGTTCATTCACTTTTCTTTTACTAGTGCAAGATTCTTTGCATACTTTCACCTTTTTCTGTCTTCTTTGTTGTACAGTTTTGCAATCCTACTCTCCTCTTTGCATTTTCATCCAGCCATCCCTCATTCTCTCATTGTTTATTTCTCGTCCGAATGTGTCTTACTGAAAATGTACTACATTCCATTCTATACAACTGCCCAGTTTCATCTTCGCACATATTTATTGCCGTCTCTCTCTCTCTCTATCTCTCTCTCTCTCTCTCTCTCTCTCCTTATTTCATTCTTTTTATGAAAGATTAATTATGTGGATTCTGCTTTAGTGAATGGAAATGCAATTGGAATGTCAGGTCATTTTTTTCAGCTGTGGTTACGGATTACACGCGCACACACACACGCGCACACACACACGCGCACACACACACGCGCGCACACACACACACACACACACACACACGCGCGCGCGTTCCCCTCATCCCCATAGAAACCACTTGTGTGTGTTCAGCTTTTAAATTAATTCTGTGGAAGAGGGAGACAGGGTCCATGGCAGCCTGACTTGTATAACAGTTTTATCCTGCTGTAGAATATAAATGACACAAAAATGCTATTTAAAAGAGTTGAAGACCGCTTCAAGATTGTATTTGAATTGCAACCCTGGAGATCTGATATTATGAATAGGTCACCATGACAACTAGCTGTCAAGGCATGCGTGTGTGTGGGGGGGGGAGGGGGGGGTTGTGGCATGAGCACTCATTAAATCATAAAAGCATATTCCTTTTCCAGTAATTCATTTCCATCAAAGTTCTGATGCTTAAAGAATTAATGAGTTTAACCAACTGTGCAATATTAAAGGCTTACTGCCAGAAGAATTAGGAGGCCATAAAATCCGGCCTGTTTAATTCCACACTCATTTGATTCGATTATGACCAATGACGCAAAACTGAGTAGAAGTTGGTCATTCTGAAGCCATCTTTTAAACTAAGAGCAAACTCATCCAACCCCATGACAAATCCCAAGTGTGTTCTTCACCTGATCTGATGGATCTGTGCCAACTGAGCTAAAAGTGGCTGCTGTGACTCCAATTTTAAAGAAGCAGGATCCGGAAAACATCATTAATTTCCAGCCCATTTTCAATCTCCACTTTCTGAGCAATCAGTCAGAACACGTGACAATTTCAGTCTAGTTTTAAAGCACTGCTCAGGGTGTTAATCTTTATATAGCTGCTGACAGAGGAATTATCAGTATTTCTGTCCTGCTACTGTAGATCATCTGAATGCTTTTGATAGACTATCACATTATGTTCAACTGTCTGGAAAATCTTAATGGATTAAGATTGCCACTGAACTGGTTTATATCATATAGATCTAACGTTTATGTATGTGCAGTCCCCTCTGAAAGTATTGGAACAGCAAGTCCAATTAAGGATTTTTTTTGCTGCAGACTAAAGACATTTGGGTTTGAGATCAAAAGATGAATATGAGAACAGAGCATTTCATTTCAGCTTTTATATCCTGGTATTTATATGTAGATGTGTTAAGCAAAATAAAACATTGTACTTTTTGTATCAGGCCACCCAATTTGTAGGTAAGTTAAAATATTGGAACAAGAGGAGTTTCTTGTTACCTAGGCATGTCCTGTTGTTTAAACAACAAATAGCTCTGAACAGCTACAGTGCCTTGCGAAAGTATTCGGCCCCCTTGAACTGTTCGACCTTTTGCCACATTTCAGGCCTCAAACATAAAGATATAAAACTGTAATTTTTTGTGAAGAATCAACAACAGGTGGGACACAATCATGAAGTGGAGCCAAATTTATTGGATATTTCAAACTTTTTCAACAAATAAAAA
>JAFFST010052460.1:40434-55797 GCA_022414735.1 Noturus placidus
TACTTTACATTGTAGCACAGTGTCATTTCTTCAGTGTTGTCACATTAAAAGATATAATCAAATATTTACAAAAATATGAGGGGTGTACTCACTTTTATGAGATACTGTATATCACACGTCTTGCTTAACTCGCTGACGCCGCGGTTCACAGGTGCCATATATATCACGCGATGCGCTTAATTGACATGTCACCTGATCACGGCAGGCCTATAAATAGGCATGATGTTACACAAGCTTCAGATATCAGTCGTGTGCGAATTTGCTCCCTATAGTGTTATGCTAATTACAATGTGGAGTTCCCTTTGAAACGAAACAGCTGGTGACAGAATCATTGTGAGAGATGTTAAGAAAACAACCAAAAAAACAGTCAGTGACATCACCAACAATGTCCACAGGGCAGGGGTGAAGGTATCACAATCTTCAAGAGCAGAAATATAGAGCCATACCACAAGATGTAAACCACTCTTCTGCAGTAAGAAGGGGAAAGCCAGAGTGGAATTTGCAAAAAAATACAGAGATGAGCCTCAAAAGTTCTGCAACCAATATTAACCTCTACCATAGTGATGTAAATGCCAAAGTGTGGCGAATGGAGCTCATGAACCAAAACATACAAGCTCACGGTGGAGGTAGTGTCATAGCTTGAGCTTGCATGTCTGTTTCTGGAACAGGCTCACTAATCTTTATTGATGATGTAACTCGTGATGGTAGCAGCAAATAAAATTCAGTTTGCAGAAACATATTGTCTGCCAGTTTATAGAGAAATGCATCCAAACTTATTGGGAGGACCTTTATCACTCAGCAAGACAATGAATAGTTTTGGTGGGGAGTGTATATCAGAGAATCTATGTTCAACCGAGTACCAGTAAAGCCAAGTGTTGATCAGGGCTTTGTCTTGATTCACTTTTCCTCACTATCTATGTACTCCAACTTGATCAAATTATCCAAAAATATGGTCTGCTTTCTTCCAACTTCTTGCTCTGTGTCCATGAAATTAAAGAACATGTGATCATCATGGCATCTGAGACAAAAAATACAAAAACACAGCAACTTGAGTAAAAGCACTTCTACTGTAGTAATAATTCAGTTGATCTTGAAATTGAGGATATAGTAATCAAGAAAAGTTATCTTAAAATTTAATGTTTATTGGAGCCTCTGTGAGCCTCTAACTGTGAGGTTTATGCATGGTGTCAGGTGGCTGAGGCCCATCTGCAGGCCACGCATACCTTCCTGGGATCTTTCTGTGGTCCTGGAAGGTCTGTCAGGGGCCCCACTTGAGCCCCTAGAGTGAGCCTCTGAGAAGCTTCTGACTCTAAAGGTAGCTCTTCTGCTGGCCCTGACATCTCTCAAGCGAGTAGGTGACCTACAAGCTCTCTCTGTTGCCCCTTCCTGCCTTTACATTGCCCCTGGATTAGCCAAGGCCTTCCTGTATCCTAGGCCGGATTATATTCCTAAAGTGCCTACATCGGCTGCCCAGCCTGTGGTGTTGCAGGCTTCCTGCTCTCTTCCGTTCCTCACACCGGAACAAGAAAGGATGCACCTGTGGTGTCCAGTAAGGGCTCTCTGTACTTGCGTCCACCGCTCTGATCAGTGGCGTAAGTCGGAGCAGCTGCAGGTCTGCTTTGGCGGTGACAGTAGATGTGATGCTGTGTCAAAGTAGCGCTTCTCTAATTGGATAGTGGAAGCAATCTCTATTGCTTATGAGGCATGTGCTCTTGCTACACCTCTAGGCATAAGGGCTCATTCCACTAGGGCGGTTGCCTCCTCGAAGGCTTTGTCCTAAGGGGTATCCTTACAAGATGTGTGTGCTGCTGCAGGGTGGTCTATGCCACACACGTTCATTCGTTATTACAGCCTGGATATTCATTCCACCCCGGGCTCGAGTGTCTTGCATTGACCCTCAGTCTTTTTGAACAGGCCGTACCCTCGGTATGATGGAGTGGGTATTCTCGTTCCCATACTGTTATGCTAAACGCAATGTGGAGTTCCCTTTGAAAGGGAACGTCTGGGTTACACTTGTAACCCTGTTCCCTGAGAAGAGAACGAGACATTGCGTAGCTTTGTCATACCAGAGCAGATCTGTGAATTGCATCTTCGTTTCAGATAATAGAGGCTGATGGCAGGGTTCACAGGTTCCATATTTCTATCACGCGACGCGCTTAATTGCAACGTCACCTGATCATGGCAGGCCTATAAATAGAATGTATGATTTTACACAAGCTTCAGATACCGGTCATGCGTGCAAGGGTACTCCAATACTGTTCTGCTAAACGCAACGTCTCATTCCCTTCTCAGGGAACAGGGTTACATGCCCAGATGTTTTGATTGCAATTGTTTGATTTCCATCAGAGCACAGTATTTTTGTGAGTTGTTTTAATAAAAGTCCAAAAGGTTAAACAATAAAGACAATTTTCACAGCCCTCCTTACTCATATTTACCAAGGGTGCCAATATTAGTGGCGCACAATGTATTTTCATCATTGTCTAAGACCCTGCTCTGATTCTGTTGCTACATTTAAAAACAAATATTTTCAGACTTCATCTGTCCTGCTTACCTTTAATGATAACAGTTTTCATTCCTTATTATGTTTGTTGTTTTTTATTGCTTTCTGGACATTTATATTGATTGTGTTTTCTTTTGATGTTATGTTAAACCATTTACATTGTACTTTTTAATTTATTTTTGGGTCTTACCATTTTCTTATATCCACTGTCTCTCTGACACTTTCTTTTGCTCATGGTTCCAGATCTACATTGTGCCTCAGGCAGCCGTCTTTAAGATGGAGGATTTGGAGGGGCCAGAGGCAGAGGCGGCCATGTTGAATAACATGCGAGTGTATGGCACCTTGGTGCTGACTTTTATGGCCGTGGTGGTGTTTGTGGGTGTGAAATATGTCAATAAACTTGCGCTGGTTTTCCTGGCCTGTGTTATTTGTTCCATCCTGGCGGTGTATGCCGGAGTCATCAAGACTGCCTTTGAACCACCTGTGCTCCCGTAAGTACCTGGACCCTGCTGCTTTTCTAGTTCTCCATTTTGGATTTTCTGAAAAAGCAAAATGGTGAAAATATCCATTTACAATTTTATAAAGGTATTAGACTGCTCGGTTTGCATACAACTGGGATCTAGCTCCCAGACAGCATTGCTGTAGCAATCTCATTTCATATGTGTCCAATAAAAAATTAAACACTCTCTGCAGTTTCACTTTTCACATAAACACAGTGCCACTTCTAGGCAATTCTCTTACCAGCACTAGCTTACTGTCTTAACAGTAAATTCTCATAGCCTTCATGAATATATGAATTAACCCACTACAGTGCCATAATAATTTTTCTATCTGAATCTCATCCAGGGTGTGCATTCTAGGGAACCGGACTCTAGTGTGGAAAGGCTTTGATGTGTGTGCTAAAGTGATTGAGAAAGAGAATGTCACAGTCACTACCAAACTCTGGAGTCTTTTCTGTGACTCAGAGTTCCTCAATGCCACCTGTGACAGCTACTTCGCAAACAACAATGTCACAGAGATACAGGGCATTCCCGGCATCACTAGTGGCACTCTGAGAGGTATACATGTATACACACAGATTAAGTCATACAATCATGTGAAAAAAAGTATATTCCATGGAAATTGTTAGTTTTTTTGACATATTTGGACAAGCAAACATTTCATCCTCTTTGAAACAGTGCCCATTAATAAAGTTGATACACCCTACAAATAAAATAGTCATTTTGTAGTAATTTTCACAATTTAAACAAACCTTCAAATCAATAAAATTAGTATCAGGTGTTCAAGATTGGGTTTTATTTAGGGATAGGGAGTTTTATTTATACCCTTCTCATATCTAGTGTCTGGTGTTCCCTTTACTATTGAGGTGTGTGGTGTCATCATGCCAAGATCCAAAGAGTTCTATAGGGCCTTGTGGATGCCTATGAGTCTGGCAAGGGATTTAAAAAGATCTCCAAATGATTTGAAATACACTTTTCCATCCATCCATCCTCTACCGCTTACTCCTTTATCAGAGTCACAGAGAACCTGGAGTCTATCCCAGGAAGCATCAGGCACAAGGCAGGGTACACCCTGGACAGGGTGCCAGTCCATCGCAGGGCACAATCACATACACACTCATTAATACACTACGGACACTTCAGACACGCCAATCAGACTACCATGCATGTCTTTGGACTGGGGGAGGAAACCGGAGTACCTGGAGGAAACCCCCACAGCACAGGGAGAACATACTCCGCACTCATATGGCCCTGGCGGGACTCGAACCCCGGACCCTGGAGATGTGAGGTGGATGTGCTAACCACTAAGCCACTGCACGCCCCTACACCATTCCACTGTAAAGAAAATAAAATAAGTGATGCAGATTTCAAATGACTGCCAATTTATCCAGGACTGGCCATCTCAGCCAAGAGCAGACCACCTGATGCAAAATGAAGTCACCAAGAAATCCAAAAATGTATCATAGGATCTGCTAATACTTCTTCTACAATAATGGTTCTACAATCAGAAAGAGGTTGCACAAATTTAACCTCCATGTTACACTTGCCAGGAAAAAGTCTTTGCTGTCTTAATAGAACCTTTGAACAAGACTACAGTTTGCCAATGAGCATATAGGCAAATACCAGGCCTTTTGGAATAATGTGTTTTCAGTAGAAGCATGTAACTGTATGCATGTACCAACTGTGAAGCATGTAACTGTACTGCATGTACCAACTGTGAAGCATGCTGGTGGAAATGTTATAGTTAAGGGTTGCTTCGTTGCCTCAGGGACTGGACTTGCATTCATTGATTTAACAATGAGTTCTGCAGAATTCTAAGAGTGGACCTTTCAACCGGTTAATGATCCTAAGCACCCTAGCAAATCCACCAAGTAATGGCTCAAGAAGAGGAAATGGAGGGTTATGGAATGGCCTAGTTAAAGTTTTAATCACATTTGAATCACATTGAAATGTTGTGTGGGAATTTGAACGGGCGGTACATGCAAGAAAACTCTCAAACGTCTTGCAACTGAAAGAATATTGCATGATAGAGTGGTCAAAACTTCCATCAAGGGAATGTCAAAGACTTGTGGATAATTATGCAAAATGCCTACAAGAAGTTATTTCTGCGGAAGGGGGCAATGCTAGCTTCTGGTGCCAAGGGTGTACTTACCTTTTACACAGAAGAATATCACATCATGATATTTAATAATAATAATAATTAATAATTTATCAATTTGTATAGCGCTTTTTACAATGGTACATTGTCTCAAAGCAGCTTTACAGAAATATCATTTTTACATTTACAAGCGACTTACTAATGAGACACACTCACACACCAATGGTAGCAGAGCTGCCATGCAAGGTGCTAGCTTGCCATTGGGGGCAACTTAGGGTTCAGTGTCTTGCCCAAGGACACTTCGGCATGGGATCACCCGGGCCGGGATTCGAACCGCCAACCCCACGGTTGGTGGATTAGTGGACAACCCGCTCTACCGACTGAGCCACAGCCGCCCCAAAACTGTGCAGTACATCCTTGAAGGATGAAATATATGCATGTTCTTTATCCCTGCACAAGTAACTAGTTCTGATGGTCTTTGAACACAGCTCACCTTAAGCTTCCCAATAAAAAAAATTTCTGTTTTAAAAAAAAAAAAAAAAAAAAAAAAAAAAGAGCTAATTGTCCTTGTGGTTTTGTTCAAGAATATTAACTTTATTAATAGGCACTATAAACTGAACTATATATAAAAAATGTATCTATTTATCCTTCTGTCTTCTAAATCTGTCTTTGTATATACACTGTACATTTTTCTCATCATTGCTAACACGTTTAATCTATTTTATCTTTTCTTTTTTTTGCTGCTTACTCTCTCAGAGAATTTGTTTGGGAATTACATGGAAAAGGGTGTTTTTCTGGAAAAGTCCCTTCCTTCTGTGGAGGACCCAGACGCTCTGCCCACCAACACTAAAGCCTATGTGCTATCTGACATCACCACTTTTTTCACACTCTTGGTTGGGATCTACTTCCCTTCAGTTACAGGTCAGTTATTACACTTCTGAGTCTTTTTTGAGGAGATTTTGATGAGGAGATTTTGTGGGTTTTTTGCAGAATCTTGAATTGGTAAAATTGCATGAAATTGATTTGCAGTCTTTCACAGTGATGTTTGTTGGTAAATGAGACCTTTTAGCTGTACTCATGTTTTGATGCAATTTTATCAAAGTTGGCTTTGGCTGAATGCGCGTTGTGATGACATCACATGGCGGGTTGTGATGACGTCACATGACGTGTCTTGGCCCAAATCTGCGGTCATTTTGAAAAATTGCAAGCTTTTGCAAATATTGCCGTTTCCTTTATTTTGCATTAATATCCACGGTTGCAAAATCGCAAAATTCTGGAGGGACTGCCTTTCCACTGACAGAACGCATTATGTCCAGGTTGATATATATTGGCCTGCTTGTTTTGGGGTTATTGTGATTTTGATTATTCAGGAATACATGCTAATAATTATAAGATAATCAATATATCAACAATCAGAAATCAATATAATAACTCTGATATAGTGGATTCTGCTTTCCACCATTGTAATTAAATGAGAAAAAAAACACACATAAGCAAAATACTTTAAACTGATTTGATATAATTATTGTAAATGAATTCTTTGATTTTCCAACCAAACACTGTATACTTGGAATTTCCCATTTCTTGAACATATTACACAACATAAACTCATCTGATTGGCCAGTTCATCTAATCTTACAAGAAACTAAAACATGCTTTAAAAATCTCAGTAGCAGTCAGAGAATCATAATCATGTGTTTGTCTGTCTTTGTATGTATGTAACAGGCATCATGGCTGGTTCGAACCGCTCCGGTGATCTGCGGGATGCTCAGAAGTCCATCCCTATTGGCACAATTCTGGCCATCACCACCACCTCCTTCATCTGTATCCTTACACATAAATCACACACCATGCACATGCTTACACCCACACACACACACACACACACACACACACACACACACAGAGCGCCTGTTCTAATGGATATACAACAGAAAATGTATCATTTATCAAAGGGGAACTTTGCAATTATCACTGTGCCTGAAGTTTGAACTTCATATTATCAACATTAATATTATCAACACTTTAGCACCAGTTGTATCAAGGATCTGATAAAGTCCCATGAACCCCACCATATTCCTCCCCAGTACATTTACTCATGATTGGATGTCAAATTCAACTGTTATATTGTGTCAGCTTTGTGAGGTTTGATTGAATGGAGAAGCAAGCAATTGTCTTTCTCTAACTCAGCCTCTCAGATATGTCCAGTGTAGTGATGTTCGGGGCCTGCATCGAGGGAACAGTCCTGAGGGACAAGCAAGTTTTCATCGTCTTTTTTTTAATTTGTCACAAACTTGAATGTATGTATCATGTAGTATTATCAGCAGCACCTCACTGACTGTGTGTGTGTGTATGTGTGTGTGTTTTGGCAGATTTGGTGAGGCCATAAGAGGGAATCTAGTGATAGGTACTTTGGCGTGGCCATCTCCCTGGGTCATCGTCTTTGGCTCTTTCTTCTCCACTTGTGGGGCGGGCCTTCAGAGTTTGACCGGTGCTCCACGTCTTCTGCAGGCCATAGCCAGGGATGGGATAGTGCCATTTCTTAGAGTGAGGCACACATGTACACAATATTTATTTTAGTTTTTTTTTTTTTTTTTAAACTAGTCTCCAGGAGGCGCGGTGGTGCAATGGGTAAGGTAAGGTGTTTCCACCTTACAGATCCAGGGTTTGATCCTGAGCTAGGGTTACAGTCTGTATGGAGATTTGAATGTTCTCTCCATATCCATATGGATTTCTTCTGGGCTTTCCAGTATTCTCTTGCCTACTAACAGTAGCAGTAGGTGGATTGGTGACTCTAAATTTTCTTTAGGTGTGAGTGAGTGTGTAAATCTGTGTGTGGTGCCTGGCAACTGACTGGCATCCCATACAGGGTGTATTCCCACATCACACCCAGTGTACCTCGAATAGACTCAAGCTCCATAGTCAGCCTAACCAGGATAAATTAATTTATTAAGTAATGATGGATTTTATCTGGGGCTCGATGAAAATTGTGGAGCTATTTTTGGTTTTGATCTTTAGAGAGGATTACCTGGATTGACCATTCTCTAGACTTATGAACCTTTTTTTATCCAAGTTTCATAAAAGAATTAAATTCATAATTATTTAAAGGCCTGTGCAATACATATTACATATAGGACTGTGCAATACATTATAAATTGGACTATTTATATATTGGACTGCGCAATACATATTACACATGGTATTGTGAAATATACTTTCTACTGCTTTTTTTCTATTTTTGCTGCTATGTCGAGTTTTGCTTGTTGTGTGATACTTTTACCACAAGGAATTGCACTTGAATTTCATTGTCCAGCTGTGCAACGACAATAAAGGCATTCAATTCAAGTTCACATCATGTATCACCTGAAAAGCCTAAATGTTTAAGGTGTAAGTGTACAAGTAAAATGTAAGTATTCTGTTTTACTAAATGTGGGACTGGTAAGTAATCGGATTTGTGGTATATTTTAGTATGTCGAATATTGCTTGACTCTTTTTCATTTATTTTGTGGTTGTCCATGTGACTTTTTCATGAACTGATTTAAAAAGAAACAGTAAATACTTTTTACAGATGTTAACTATTTTTTTTTATTATGAATTAATTAAATAGCATCAGTACAGAAAGGTACAACACAGAGCTTTATTATTTGTTATTTGAACCCAGGCATGTAATTTTTTTTTATGTGGTAATTTATATTTAAAAAATAGCATAGCACACACACTTTTCCTTCCAGAAGCTAATTTCCACACTTAACTAGAATACAAAAATGTGGAGCGGGAAAAGAAAAAGAGAAATTAATTGATGTACATATTACACAAACAAAACACCTCAAACAAGCCAGTTTACAGTGTTTATGGGTGTGGGGAGCATGTTTTTATTTCTCGGTGTGTGTGTGTGTGTGTGTGTGTGTGTGTGTGTGTGTGTGTGTGTGTGTGTGTGTGTGTGTGTGTTATAGGTATTCGGCCATGGAAAAGCAAACGGGGAACCCACCTGGGCTTTGCTCATGACTGCCTGCATCTGTGAGAGTGGAATCCTTATAGCTTCTCTGGACTCAGTCGCTCCAATCCTCTCAATGTAAACATCACTCATTGTAATCACACACTACAGTGGTGCCATTATTGCATCAGTGTAATTATTGTCTTATGTTCTCCCTCTCTGCAGGTTCTTCTTGATGTGTTATATGTTTGTGAACCTGGCCTGCGCTGTACAGACTCTTTTACGGACCCCCAACTGGAGACCTCGCTTCAAATACTACCACTGGTGTGAATAACACACACACACACACACACACACACACACACACACACACACACACACACACACACACAAATACACACAGGGCAAACAAGAGCTGGACTGAATTCTAGAAAGAGTAGAAGATTTGCTAATAGATGTTGGCTGGTGATGTTTGCTTGGAGAGTCATGACTTGAGTCACATTTGGGGAAATGAAGTGTATTTCAAAGCCAGTCATTTCTTTTTAGAAAGTCAAATAAATAGTTAATGCAGAATTTATCCTTTCGCCATTACACGAAGTACACCCACTGTTTGGGTAAATCATTGAAGTCGCCATCACATAACTTGACTTCTCAGACTTGAGTCTAGTTCAGACAAATATTAAATATGTCTCTCTTCTTCTGTCTCTGCAGGGCTCTGTCATTCCTGGGTATGAGCCTGTGTCTCTCGCTCATGTTCATCTGTTCTTGGTACTATGCCATTGTTGCCATGGTAATCGCCAGCTGTATCTACAAGTATATCGAATTCCGGGGGTGAGTGGAACGGGATTGTGACGGAGTTGGGAAGAACAAGTTTTTGGCACTCGATGTGGCAGGAATTCTGCTCCAGTCTAATCGTAACCAGCCAGAACTTAATCCAGAATTTGATTTAGTTAGTGTTGTAAGTCAAGTTGAGCTATGACCTGATGACTGGGATTTAGACAGTGAGGAGTGCCTGAGAGGATTACAGCATTTGTGTGTGTGTGTGTGTGTGTGTGTGTGTGTGTGTGTGTGTGTGCGCGCTAATTTGGGTTGCACTCTGTTGTTGACAGGGCAGAGAAAGAGTGGGGTGATGGGATACGGGGGCTGTCCCTGAGCGCAGCACGCTATGCACTTATGAGGCTGGAAGAAGGGCCACCACACACCAAGAACTGGAGGTGAGGGTTGAAAGGCACATACACAAGCAAGCACACTTGTATACTCACACACATACATGCAGTGGCTGATAGTTAAGTGCTCACAAGACTACAGTGGCATTTTTTTGTCTTCAGTTGATAGATAGATAGATAGATAGATAGATAGATAGATAGATAGATAGATAGATAGATAGATAGATAGATAGATAGATAGAGTGAGTGAGTGAGTGAGTGAGTGAGTGAGTGAGTGAGTGAGTGAGTGAGTGCAAAAGTATTTGCCCTGATTTTGTGTAGATCTCATACTAAATAGTTTTAAATCAACCAATGCAACCTGAGTAAACACACAATAAAGTTTACAACTTTATTTTTATTGAAGCAAAAAAAATGTCAAATACCTATCACCGATGTGAATAATTAATTTCCCCCTTAAACATAAAATCTGGTTATGCCACATTTAGCAGCAGTAACTGAAACCAAATTACATCAGTCTACAGAACATTCTCCCAAAAGATTTTAGGAACAGAAGGGGTGTTTTGGGAAACTTCAGACAAGCGTTAATGTTCTTCTGGGTTAGCAGTGGTTTTCACCTTACCACTGGACCCAGTTTGCAGTGCCCAGTGTCTTTCTGATAGTGGAGTCAGAAACAGTGACCTGTATTGATGTAAGAGGTTTGTAGGTCCTTTGATGTTGTCCTTAACTCTTTTGTGACTTGCTGGATGAGTACTTTCTGTGCCCTTGGAGGAATTTTGGAAGGCGCCCACTTCTGGGAAGGTTCACTACTGTACTGAGTTTTTACATTTGGAGATAATGGCTCTCACTGTGGTTCCCAGAGCCTTTGAAATATCTTTGAAACCCTTCCCAGAATGATGTCTTTCAATCACATACTTCCTCCTCCTTTCTGGAATTTCTTTCAACTGTGGCATAGTGTGTTACTGGGTAAAACCTTTTAACCAACTTCATGCTGTTGAAAAAGTTCTGTTTAAGCAGGTGGGCAATCTTATCCGGAAAGGGCCGGTGTGGGTGCAGGTTTTCATTCCAACCAAGCAGAAGCCACACCTGAATCTACTGAAAGCCAAGATCAACTGATTAAACAGGTGGATTCAGGTGTTGCTCCTGCTTGGTTGGAATGAAAACCTGCACCCACACTGGCCCTTTCCGGATAAGATTGCCCACCCCTGTGTTTAAGTGTTGATTAGATTGAAGAGGGTTTGCATCAATCAGCTCTGGTTGTGTCTAGTCCAGCCGAACCGCATTATTAATGAATTTCATAGATTATGGGAATTAGTAACTATGGGGTCAAATACATTTTCACACAGAACAGTTAGTAGTGGATATCTTTTTTGCTTCAATAAATAACATTATCATTTAAAAACTGTATTTTAAACAATAATGTTATTTGTGTCGACTCAGGTTGATAGATCGATAGATTCAATAGCCGATTTGTATTTGATTGAGGATGTGTTTTTCAATAGAGCCTTAAATGCACTTCTGTGAGTCACTTTAGTTAAGAGCATCTGCTAAATCTTGTAAATATAAAAGTAATATGTCATAGGGAAAACTATCACACAAATTTTCCCTAAATACACTCTCGCTCTCTCTCTCTCTCTCTTTCACGCTCTCTTTCTCACGCTCTCTCTCTTGCTCTCTCTCTCTCACGCTCTCTCTCTCGCTCTCTCTCACGCTCTCTCTCTCACGCTCTCTCTCTCTCTCTCTCTCTCTCTCTCTCTCTCCAGACCTCAGATCTTGGTACTGGTCAGTGTGGATGCAGAGCAGAATGTTGAACAGCCTCGCCTGCTGTCTCTGACCAGTCAGCTGAAAGCAGGGAAAGGTCTCACCATTGTAGGCACTGCACTAACTGGAATCTTCCTGAATGATCACCCTCTGGCCCAACAAGCCGAACAGGTAACACACACATGCTCACATGCTCACACACATACACATAGAGTTATGGCATTTGGCAAATGCCCTTATCCAGTGTGACTTACGTTCATCTTATTTATACATGTGAGTAGTTGAGGTTTAAGGGTTAAGGTTCCTCCAGAGATAATGATCTTCAGCCAGCACAGTATTGTGCTGGAGGCCTCTGATCACACTGACCAGCACCAGGTGTGAGGTGGCATCAAAAAAGTTGGAGGAAACCACCACCTGGCTCACACTAGACAATTAGCCACTGTGCTTTTACACAGTATGGTGGGATTAAGATATCATCTCTGGATAAGCACGAAGTCCATGGACAACAGCTGAGGGCAGTGGTAGCTCAGTAGTTAGTAAATGACATACAACATACAACAGGGCTGTGAAACATGACAAAAAGTGATTATGTTCAGATCATGGGTAGCAATGAGTTAAATGACCAAAATGATCAAAAAGTGCATTTTATCTATTACACATTTCCTCTACATCTTATTTTGCACTTATATATGTGAACACTTACACCCACTTACACTCAATCTGTCATTGAGTAGATCCCAGAGTATTAAAAAATGCTTTTGTGAGCCTATTTCTGAAAAATGATGGCTTGGGTTTAATCTGAAGTTAATAAAATATTCATAGTGCAATTGCACAAATTTAAATTCAAAATGTGAAATACCAATTGTGAAATGAAGTACAGAAATTAAAC
The DNA here is from genome assembly GCA_022414735.1 of Noturus placidus. Lineage (NCBI taxonomy): Eukaryota > Metazoa > Chordata > Actinopteri > Siluriformes > Ictaluridae > Noturus > Noturus placidus. Next base: position 53,280 of record JAFFST010052460.1, read on the forward strand.
CATTTTCTTCTTCTCATCCTCACAGTCCCTGAAGAAGCTAATGGAAACAGAGAAGGTGAAGGGCTTCTGCCAGGTGGTGGTTTCCTCCAACATCCGTGATGCCACCTCACACCTGGTGCAGGTCAGTGGACTCGGAGGCCTCCAGCATAACACTGTGCTCCTCAGCTGGCCACGCAACTGGAAGCAGGCTGAAGATCATCAGCTCTGGAGGAACTTCATTGGTGAGTCACTGTAGCCCAGTTCTAGTTCACATGATAAGACTACACATTGTATGTCACCTCTGGACTCCAAAAGTGGGATAAAAGCAGAGCTTAAATCCTCTGAAACACAGTAAGGAGCAAAATCTAAATCCATTGCCATAAACTGGTGTTTTCATCAGTTATAATAAATCGGTAGATGAGTTATAATAATGGTACAAAATTTTACTCATTTGATGTTTAACAGTAACCAGTCACATCTCCGGGGTTTGGGGTTCAAATCCCACCTCCACCCTGTGTGCGCAGAGTTTTCATGTTCTCCCCGTGCTGTGGGGGTTTCCTCCGGGTACTCCGGTTTCCTCCCCAGTCCACAGACATGCATGGTAGGCTGATTGGCATGTCCAAAGTGTCTGTAGTGTATGAATGTGTGTGTGAGTGAATGTATTCTGCGGTGGACTGTTGAATGTGTACCCTGTATTGTGCCCCCTGGGATAAGCTCTAAGTTCCCCACGACCCTGAAGGATAAGAGTTATCGTAGATGGATGGATGTATGGATAGATGGATGGGGTTTTTTATTATAAAAAGATGAGATGATTATTCATTAATATAACACAAAAATCAATAGTGATGATAACATATTGTACATCTAAAAGGCAACCGCATTTATACTGTATTATTACTCAATTCTGATTGGTCGGGTCTGTTTGGTCGGAAGTCTGTTATTTCTTGATGTAACAGACTACTATAGCTGTATAAATGCCTACTGGATCCTTCTGTTCCACATCTCTAATATCATTCTGTTAATAGTAACTGTCAATCACCTATAAATAACAACCTTGCAATGAAATAGATCCATTCACTTTCTCTCAAATGGAATTGTTCTGCTTGATATTTAACACTAAATAGATTAGTCTACTCGTGTTTATGTTGCTATGCAGCTCTGTATCTTGCTACGTTGTGCCAGTGGACTATGTTTATCAAATAAAGCTTTGAAAGTCATTTAACATCAGTTTAGTAAGTATCAATATAAGCAGTGGACTAGTTCTAATGAACTTATCAAGGTTTATTTTGTGTTATACCTCAGCACTGTTGAAATCTCAATAACAATGACAATGAATTTCCCAATAACAATGAATCTTAGTAAATAACGACTGACTTAACAACATAAAGAAGGATGTATGTAGTGAGCATGTGAAAGCCTTCATTATCAAAGATCTAACGAACGAATTGTAAGTAATACTTTGTTGGCTCCGCCCAGCCCGAATCTTGAGAAAAGCCGTACAAGTCGATTGTCAAACAATTGATTCACAGTCCGGAGGTGAATTTAACAGTTAAATCAGCGACGTAGACAGCATAAACAGATGCAGATAGACAGTATTTACAAATAGTGGGTAATAGACACAAGTACAATCAACATTTTACAACAGAAACTGGGTTTGTCTAGAACAGCTACACAGAAAAATGGGAATGTGTTGACACTGAAAAGTTTTAAATTAACTTAACTAGTTCCTGTGTGGTGTGGGAGTGCAGTGGATGTCATTGCTGCCACACAGGGTCTTGGGTTCGATCCTGAGCTATAGTGGCTGCGTGGAGAATTTCATTCCAGGATTTTTAATACACATGATTAAATCATGTTAGCTGTACAAAAACAAATTGTGTTAATGCAAATCAATTCAGTCATGTGTAGTAAAGTAAGTGGAGTAAATTCAATTAACTTTTGTGTAAAAGAGAATATAAAAGATACACCAAACAATCCATTGAATTTACTGGAATCAATTGTGTAAACCAGATCCACACCAGAGTTGGGTATATTTAATTACTTTTTCTGATACATTTACATTTACATTTATTCACTTAGCAGACGCTTTTATCCAAAGCGACTTACAAATGAGAGATACAAGCAAAGTGATATCAAGCAGGGAACAATACAAGTAGTGCTACTATACAAGATCTATTAATTGAGTACTAGAAGAAGCAACGTGCGCAGAGTAGAGGTGTAAGTGCAAAATTATTTTTTTTATTTTTTTTTTTTATGAGATGGTTAGGTGTTGACGGAAGAGGTGGGTCTTTAGCTGTTTCTTGAAGATGGTGAGTGAGTCTGCAGTCCTGATTGAGGTTGGAAGTTCATTCCACCACTGAGGAACAGTTAGTGTGAAGGTTCTGGAAAGGGACCTTGTGCCGCGATGAATAGGAACTACTAAACGTCGGTCGCTAATCGATCGCAGATTACGTGTGGGAACGTAAGCCTTCAGCAGAGAGTTGAGGTAGGAGGGTGCTGTTCCAGACAAGGTCTTGTAGGTGAGCGTCAAGGCCTTGAATTT
>JAFFST010052460.1:73006-106319 GCA_022414735.1 Noturus placidus
TATATATATATATATATAGTGAAACACCAGTTTTTTTTTGTATATGTATATTTTTTCATGTGCGTGTGTGACAGTATTTTGTGGTTTGCATAATGCATAAAATTTCCCATGCATTGCGAATGCTGCTAGTGTACGAATAGATACATATTGTATTTATATACATAGAACTAAAGTATTTGCAGATATAAAACTATTACACGATAGTGGTGAGGATGGATAGACATACAAAAATACATATCAGTGCCGGTGATTTATTGCATTTCAAAGTTCAGTGGGCTTTCAGACCTAACACCAGTCACCCTTCCAGTGCCAATCTAAAAAGCTAAGACTAAAACTTTATGATGCCATGTGATATTAAAACATGGAGCAAAGCATGTAAGAATATATGGCTGCTTTGCGGTCTGATGTGAAATGAAGAATTCACTCTGATCCACTGCATGCATTCTTATTTGCTTTCAGTATTAACTGCACATCATACATATGAGTAAATCATTGCTCATGTGTTGCCTGCGTAGACTGAGCCTAGCCTTTCAACACGTTTCCCGAAAAAAGACGATCACGAGCTTGTTTGGAAAGCTGGTTTTAACTGATGATTCGTTTTAGCACTGTTTGCATGGTCCATGTATGAATATTTGTTTCAGTGGTTGATATTGTGTATTGTATGTAGGAGGTAGAAAGGAGAAAGTCAGGGGGATCTGTTAGAGCCCATGTTGCTAATGGCTGTGTTGCAAATCATTTAGCAGTGCTCGAAGGCAGCATGCCAGAGTGACCATGTCCCCAAGCGATCCTGGTTTGCTGTAGCTTTGGGGGCATTATACTGTACTGTTGTGTTTTGATACTCATAGATTAGCAGGAGACTTGCAGGAGTGTCGTACGGATGTTGTCCTTTTCGACCTTGCGTATTACTACTCTCCTAGTCATTAGTCGTTTTGTTGTAACGTGAGATTGCTTTTAGTACTAAACAGTGCTTATGGATTCATTCACTTCTTTTCAAAGATTACGTGCAATACTGTTTCTCTTGCTGGTTGATGTTTTGTATGCATGTGAGAATACTTTTCGTCTGCTATATTCATAGTCCTGTAGGCCATGGTGTTCATCAGCGCTCTTTGTATGCTAGAGGAGCGTACGTCACATCTGTTCTATGGTGGCTGAGACAGAAATGCACTTTATACAGGGTTGACGTTCTTTCCAGCGATGACGATGACGATGTCATTCGGGGCAGCTTTGCTGTCTGAGCACGCTGGATCCTTTCAGAGTTTCAGTTTCCTCTAGTGGCAAGAGTGTGTAGAGTGCAGTCGTGAGGAAGCGACAGTTATTCAAGGTTGCAGAACGGACAGAATACGTTCTCTGCAGTTACATACTACCTGATCGAGATGGTTTTCACTTTGCCGCATGAACCTAGGTGTATATTTCTTTTTGCACTGATCCTGGACCAATAGCTCTTTTGTTTGGATTCTTCACAGTATAAGACACCTTGTTCAAAGTATATTTTAATGCAGAATCAATGCAGTGACTCCCTCCCATGCTTCACCTGCTGCCCTAGCCTACACTCTCCCAATCACACACATACACACACACACACACACACACACACACACACACACAAACTCCATCACCTGCCATTCTAACCCAAGCACTGTATTCAAATGTGATCGCAGTAGACATATGATTATTGATCAAAGACTATAAACAAGCGCTTCCACTACTGGGCCTGGCTCTGTTAAAATAGACAGCGGACAAAATGTCCTCCTTCTCCACCTCCTCCTCGCTCTTGAAAGAATTTTAGAGAAGAAACTTGCTAATATGTAGCAAGTGATGAGTCCAAACATTCCACAAATCGTTTGGAGAGCAGCACTGTTCTTCACAGAGAGCTTTTAAGAGACATGATTATTTTGGGTTATCTTTTTAATATTAAGGGCTCCAGATAAAGATCGATATTTGGTTTTGAAGTGCGACATGGATCAGACATTCCTTTACCGAGACGACATCTTTTTTTTTTGTTAACGTATTGACCCCTAATTCATATATCCTGGCATTATCCTGGGAAAATATCGGTTACACCAATCTGCTGTGTTTATGATGTTTGGTCGAATTTTCTGTGAATGTCATATCAATATGGCTTCCAGCGAATTCATTCACATCATTTTGGTTTTGTGGGAGCGGCACTTGGAGACATAGATGGAAAATACATCTAAAATTTATGTGACATGAAATATCAGTCATTATGCTCATACTGAATGGTGTCTCCCTGAATCAAATACACACATAAACATCTTACTGAGAGAAACTCAGCTCGTTAAAATCCATGATCTGTACTGGTTAGATGATCCCTTGGTCATTTGACAGTTCATAAGAAGAAGGTTTTGCAAAATCTCTTCCAACTCGCAGCAAAATTTCAACCCGAGAGTTTATTCAAAAGACAAGCGATTTGAACGCTATAGGTGTTGTGATGTCCAGCCATGGCAATTCTAACAGAGCCAGAGCCCAGCTTCGCATGCACGTTATCCTGATCAAGTTGATATAACTCAATATATATTTCAATGTTTTGTGGTTCTCAGTGTTACATTCACTCGATTTATTTTGATTTGTTTAATTGCTGATCCGTTATTTTTACAAATCGCGTGATGTAACATATTGTACACAAATGCTTTATTTGGGTATATCAGTAGGCTATGTAGAGTGAATGAGTGTATTGGGTACCCGAGTCTATTTTTTATTATGGTTTCAATATAGTTATAGTCATATTACTTTATTACTATGAAGACAGAGATAACTTATTAACAGGAGTAGAAAAAAAAACTGATTACCAAAGTATATTTAAGTTAACTTAGACATATATCTATATAAATATATATTATTCTGTTTTGAATTAAAAAGAAGCTTGATGGTCCAATTGAGCCAGAGGTCACACCAACTTAATTCTACACATTTCTACTTATGCCTTAAACAGAAACACCAATTGGCAGCTATACATGAACTGAGCCCCAAAATATACATGGTGTGTTTTATCTGTATGATGCATTGCTGGAAAGCTCATCTTGGAAATGTAGACATGTTAGGACAAGTGTTAGGCCAGATGCCTTTTTTTTCCAACCATTAGAACCGGTTCACTGTAGAAATGTTATGGTCCATCGAACAACCCTGAAGCAAATCTGTTGAAACACCACCCCTGGTGAACAAACTAATCCTCATTACCAGTGAACTGCCGCTAATCACAGTCTAAAACCATTTAAATCTCAGATGTGTAGATGGTTATGGGAAATATCCATTTGATTACAAAAGGTCTCGCTCTCTTTTGTTTTTTTTTTTAATAAGTTGTTTGGCCTGGCCTAAGCCTTTAAACAGCAGTCAATCATTCAAAACATGCGTCAAAAGTGTGAGGAAGATGAAACACAGGGTTCTTCAAGCTTGTTTTTTAATTCATGACTAATGTGCAAACCTTTTTGTGTAAATGTTTGGAAGAGAATGGATATCAGAAGAAAAAAAAATTATGAGTATGTAGATGTTTTACAGACCCAGCCCCCCCCCCCCCACCTTGCTAACACTTATGACGAACTGTGTTCCACTGTTTCTCATGTATGTACGTCTGTATGCATGTGTGCAGACATAAGTATGCACTAAAAGCATTAGGGACCATGGGCCTGGGTGGAAAGGGTTTCTGTACATAAAGATATTATTAGTGTTGAAGTGTTTATTTTTTGTGTAAGTGTAACTTCAATATTTTAAAGAAATAAATATTATATATTGTGTTTCATGGTACAAAAAAAAAAAAAATAAAAAAACGCAAATGTAGTTTTACATTTCAAATGCTTTATCTCTATAGCTTCTGGCAGATTTCCATTCCATTTTATAGATTCGTCAGCACAAAATGCAATAAACTAATACCATTTTATTACTGATTCGTACAAAGTCTTCTTTTCAGTGCTCTTGTGCTTTTAATGTAGGACCAAGAAACAAATCATGTTGTGTCAATCATTTATTGAATTGCAATTCATTATGTACAAAATGACACTATATAAAATACCACAAGGGAAAATATCCAAAACTATCTAGCCAGACCAGCAAATTCTTCATGAGTGATTTACATCCATCACCATTTCCTTCTGGTCCAAAAGGAAAATCGAAAGTAATGGACTTTCAGATATCCAAACAATTAACCATCAAAACATTCACAAAGTAAGAAATAAAACAAAATGTTTAGGAAATTTAAGGAAACTGCTTTTTAAAGAATTCAATTGAGAATCACAAATGTCTTTGAGAGGCCTGCATGGATGCGTTTCAGAAATGACGTTGGTAGTGAGACCCTTGTCCCATCCCCTGGTTCATCCCCTGTCCCATACCTTGGTTCATGCCCTGTCCCATACCTTGGTTCATGCCCTGTCCCATACCTTGGTTCATGCCCTGTCCCATACCTTGACCAAGCCCCTGTCCCAATCCTTGGCTCATTCCTTGTCCCATTCCCTGGCTATAACCTTGGCTCATTCCTTGCCCATGTCCCTGGCTTAATCCTTGGTTCATTCCTTGGCCCACCCCCTGGCCTGATCTGGCTGGTAGGCTAGCTGAATTGACCAGCTGGTTAATGGCAGGTCCACTCTGGATGAGTGTGTCGAGGGCTTTCTGCACACTAGGGTTGTCGAAGTTAATCCCAGTTCCAGCTCTCTGGAGCTGCTGAGGTGCTGCTGCTACACGGTTAGCAGGGGGCCTTATGCCCATGCGAGGACTCATCATGTCCTGAGAGTCATGAGCAGACATGGCCAAGTTGGATAGAGTCGAGGAGGAGAGGCTGGAGCCCTGTGTGGGTCCGTAGCCCTGAGGCTGGGACACGGCTGCCTGGCTCTGAGACACAGAGGAGCCTGAACCACTGTTGAAGAGACTGAGAATTTTAGCCTGCAGCTCTTGCTGCTGGTTGGTGGTGGTGGTGGTGGCAGAGGCAGCAGGAAGGTGGGAGCTGTGCATAGTGTGTGTGGATGGGTGTGTCTGATGGGACACGGGGGCAAGAGCCTGGGTGGGCTTAGGGGTCTCATGAGTGACCGCTGCAGAGGACTGATGGGACCCTGCAGACACAAAAGAGAAATATAAAAATGTGCTGCTCTAATTATGTCATGTTAGGTAAAAAAAAATGCTGTTAATGGGGAATCAAAGTGAAAATCCAAACAAACAGCATGTTTTGTGGAAGATCTTACGATACGAGGTCTACACTTGGTCATATTACACCATTTTGTAAATTACAATGCCTAACCAACATGCATACACATTTTGTTGTATGGTATACACTTACCATCCACTTTATTAGGAACAGCTGTATACATGCATATTCATGCTGTTATCTAAATCAACCAATCACATGGCAGCAGCTCATTGAAAAAACAAACAAACAAAAGAAAAGCTGCAAATTCAGGTCTTGAATTAATGCCCATGTTAAACATCAGAATGGGGGAAAAAGTGTTAACTCAGTGACTAACCATGGTATGGTTGTTGATGCCAGATGGGCTGGTTTGAGGATTTCAGAAACTGCTAATCAAAAATGAAAAAGGAAAAAAAAGCCCACACCCCACTGTGAGCAGAGGCTCTGCAGGCTGAAACACATTGTTGAGTGAGATCAGAGGAGAATGACCAGACTGGCCTGAGCTGACAAAGCCTACAAATGATATAGTAACTAAAATAAGTCTAGACAACAATGGTGAGCAGAAAAGCATCTCAGAACGCACATCGCACCTTGTTCCAGTCTCACCAAAAATGGATGGTTGAACACTGCAAAAAGACCAGGTAAATTTTTTTTTTTCTAATCTTCAACCATCTAGTTTAGGGGAGTCTGTGCCCTTGATATCCTCAAGTTCTTGGCTGACATGCGTGGAACCTGACCTGGTGATCCGCTATTGTAGTCCATCCACCTCAAGGTATACCAACAACCATACCATGATCAAAATCACAGAAAGAGATCGCAAGGTTACTTCATTCTGATGTTGATGTTAACATTAACTGCAGCTCTTGATCTATATCTGCACAATTGGTTGATTAGATACAGTAACTGTGTGAATGTGCATGTGTACCTAATAAAGTGGACGGTAAGTGTATCCACTTAATTAAATCACTGAGGAAAAACGTACCAAGGTGAGGGTCTGTGCTGCCTCGGACAACACGATCACGCTTATCCTGCAGATAGTTAATGAGTACTGTTAACTCTTGAGGAGTCAGGAACCTTGGACAGGGGGAAAAAAAAAATTACAAAATGCCATGCATTTAGCATAATACACATTTTCATATATACGCGCACACACAAAAGAAAAACCGGAATCCACACTTGCATGGCAACCTTTGCATATTTACTGGTATTTAATTATTCCACATGCATGACCATACCTGCCTTCTGACAGCAGTGTGATAGCAGTCAGTACTGAGACTGGGTGGCCTTGTCGGTCATGCTCTCTCATCAACACCTCATCTGCCATCTTCGCAGCTTTTCTTGAGATCTCATCCCGCTCCTTGGTACGGTTCTCGATCTTAAAGGTGTCATAGTTGTGCGCCACTAAAACCATAGCATCCTGCATGGGCATGTTTCTGTGTTCTTGGACAGAATAACAAAGGGAGGATTTAAAAATTATTTTACATTGACTATTTACTACAAGGAAGGGTGACTCAAAAAGATGCTTGCTTTTTATTCTCCCAAAGCCTCCTTAAACCTTGACCGTGCATAGAGTAAAAGGGGTGGTTTTAATGACTCCTAGGATTAAATGCATCATCTTAATTACTTCTAGTCTGATTCACTGGAATTAATGGTCATTAAGCCACCCAGCTCTTATACCCTGTGGTGTGCCAAAGAGAATGTTGACTGTGCAGGAGCGATGCACTTCATGCTGCTGGGTGATGATGATGGCGAAAGGTGTGTGAGCCCGGCTCACATCCTCCAGAGCCTGGGTCAGGGAAACCTCTGTGTTGAGGAAGATGAGGTCCACCACCATGCCCAGATCTCGCACCTTCCTCCCTACCATTTCTGCATACTCTCTACAGAAAGTCAAACGAAGAGGACACAGTGCCAACGTTGATCAGTTCCATAACTACGAAAAACAGTTTAACAAAATGTGTAAATATAGTGAAAAATAAAATGAATCAATACTGCAGTCATGTTCCATAATAATGAAAAGCAAACATTTCGTCATCTGACCCGGAGGTGTGTTGACAACTCAGAAGAAAACATGGGAATGGCAGGACTCACTTCTGCTGCTTATTGACCACGATGACAGAGCAGTCTACAGGTCTCTCAGCATCGTACCGCCTCTGCAGCTCTTCATAGTACTGACGGTACAGCTCATTCCTCCTGCGCTCCTCGGGCCGTATTCGCTCCTCTACACATCCACATTCATAAAATAGATGTAGAAAGACTTCTTTGCAATGAACCACATCTGATTACATTAATGTTCCACAAAGGAACATGGTAGTTTTGAGTAGACCAACCTTCTGGCTCTCTCCTACCACTCCAGTTCTCCCTGTAGCGGTCGGCGTAAGGGTCATCTTTCTTGCGGTACTGTTCATATTCACCACGGTATAAACGGTCATATCCATCATTTCTGTGGCAAATAAGATTTTCCCCAAGTCAATACTGCTAATGTGTTTATAAAGTATTTAGGCTGTACAATGGAGCCATAATTCAGCCCTCTTTACTCAATATATTAGTACTCAACATTGTATGATTAAATGTCCGACATCGATGTTGTAGACAAATATAATCTTGCCAACATAATAATTTCTTTAATTGGAAAACAAACATTTTATTTACCATCTATACATGTCTCATTTTAAACACATACACACACACACACACACACACACTTCAAAGATGCTAAAATACTAAATTATTTTGATTAAAGTTCCATTTGTGTTATTCCAGAGTTTTTATTACTTTATTATTCTAAAATAATGAGGAATAATGAGGAAGAATGAGGGTGTCTAAACTTTTGACCGGTAATGTACATGTAATATTGAAAATACAACTTATATTGACTTCTCCAGTCTCAAAATTATTCTACACCTTCATGGCAAGCATCTTTAGTACTTAATACCTTTTGCTGTTATGACCTGCTGCAAACGAGATGCATAGCCAGACAACAGCTTCTGGCAGCGTTGCTGAGGAATCTTAACCCACTCCTCATGACCAATGGTTTCAGTTCAGTAATATTCTTGGGTTTGCATGCTGAAACCGCCTTCTTCAAATCCCACCAGAGATTTTCTATGGAGATCAATTCAGGTGACTGTGATGGCCCTGAATAATCTTCCAAGACTTCTTCTGCAACCTTGGTGGAATTTGTAGTATGCTTGAGATCATTGTCCTGTTGGAAGGTCCAATGACGCCCAAGCTTCAGTTTCCTCACAGGCGGCATGATGCTTTTTCCTAGGATTTCCCGATACTTCAATGAATCCATCTCACTTTCCACATGCTGCAGGTTTCCAGCCCCAGAGCATCACCGAGCCTCCACCATGCTTGACTGTGGACAGTGTGTTCTTTCTTCATTCTTCTTCCTCCAGACATACCACCGATCCATTGTGCCAAAAAAGTTCGAAGAACTTGTGGGTTATGTATATGATTTTGAGCCGAATTTTCTTGTGTTTCTGGGTCAGTAATGGTGTACATCTTTGAGTTCTGGCATGGAAACCTTCTGCATTTAGAACACACCTTACTGTGCTCACTGAAAACTCTGTGCCTGTTGCCACCAAAGTCTTGCTGCAGGTCTTTTACAGTCACTGAAGGGTTTTTCCACAACCTGCCAGAAATCTGATTACAGCCGTTGATAGCTTCCTTTTCCTGCAATGTCCGGGTATTTCATATTTTTCCTACCCCTAGGCAGTTCAGGTATCATGTGTTCTACCTCAAGCACACCTGATGCAACTAATGAAGCAACTAATAAATTTAACATGCTGTTGAAAAGGATTCTATTCAAGGGGTTGAATAAGTTTGAGACTGGCGAATTCATTACAAGTTGCATTTTCAGCTGAATTTGGGGAAACCACTTGAAGCATTTGTTGTGTTGAACTATTTCAATTGCTTATGTTTGACTTATCAAATTTTGCACACTTTTAGCTGTTTGCATTTAACAACAAACCTAGTCTGCAATGCAGTTCAATAAATTTGATTGCAACTCTGTATGTGTGCGCATGTTATTTTGCAGAAAAAATTTCTCCCAAAAACTGAGGGCGCTTAGGTAAACCTGTGTCTACCTGTAAGGAGCATCTCGCGCATCTTTATCCCTTCCATCTGCACTCCTGTAACGCTCATCGTCATTGTCTCGCGGTGGTGCAGGCCTTGGTTCTCGACTAGGTTCCCTCAAGTCTCTGCCATCCCTGTTATCACGGGAGTCTCGACCCTGCACTGGGGATCGAGAACGAGGACGGGGCTCCCTGCTATCTCCATAACCAGCAGGCCTAAGCAGACAAAGTAACCAGTCAGAAACTTGGCTGAGTCAGTATTAAATAAACTGTGCTCTTTACACATGTAATGCTATGCAAAAGACTGACACCTTGATTGTTTTATTATGATGCTCAATAGAAGATTTACCCATTACTGTGGCATACATATTATTAATGGAACCGATTTCCAAAATAAACTTCTCCAGATGCATTACGAGTTGGTGATGTGGCTGAAGCTTCCAGAAGGTCAGAACCAGTCAGAGCGCAGAAAAAAAAATTGCAAAAGCGTCAGCCTTTAAGCTAAAAGGCTGAATGTGGTGTCCATATAAAAAGAAAATAAAGGGTTTTTTTCAGTGTTTTCCTGCAAGTTTTCTGAGAAAACGTATTGTCAGATTTGCTCAATTTACAGAACTCATTTTACAAGACTTACACCAAATTTATCAGAAGATTAAAAGGCATATTCCCATGACAAATGCATAGTAAGAAAACTGAAGTTTGATAACAGACCTCGTTCATTTAAAAAAAATAAAATGAATAACCAATAAAATGTGATGTAGATGCTTCAAAAATGTGTGATGCAGGTTCATTTATTTCATGCAAAATCCAAAGGCCTTGGCGTAACCGTTATGCAGCCCCGCCCATCACACCGATCATTTAGTAACTTAAAACTGATCTAGATTGTAGACCTGTTCAAATTACTTTAACATTTATGTTGGTTGGTCGTTTTATTTTAATTGTTTTTTTGCGCATCAAAGGTCAGTTTGACGCAAGAATTAGCGGATGTGAGGACACGGTTACGGAGCGTTAACGACAATTTTTGAAATGCAGTCTGAACAGAATAAATAACACACTGTTAAGACACAAGGACACCAAGGAAAATAGTCTTAGATTGGCCTTTCAACTTTATTTCAAACAAACAACTAAATACCCGTAAATAAATGATGATGATCCAAAAGGACACAGTCTGAAGAGGAAACCATAAATTTGGCATGTTTTCTGTTGCCTGTAACGATTCTTGCTGCTGTTGTCCGGAACTGCAAATGCGTTTGGAGGAGGGGATAAAATGAGTTTACCGGAAACCTGTCACCGAAACCTTCGTAGTAGACTCCTGACAATACTTTACCTGCGTGGAGGACTTGACCTGGGTTTCTGTCGTCTCTCCGCTGCCATATTTACATCTGAAAACAAACCAATCCGAAGGTTCAACATCAATTTTCGAGAAAAGACCACAGCTATGTGACTTCTCACTAAAGTTCAAAGCTCTTGAGGGCAAAACAATTAGGATAGAACTTTTTTTTAATTACAAGATAGCAAGAAAATCTTCTGTATGCAATAATAATCCAAAGAGGACATGGAAGGTCCACATCTTGATAGATTACAATTAAATGGACAAGTGCGTTAGAGTAAAACTAAACAAGACAAAAGAAAACTGAAGCCATTTTTAAAATATTTATTTACAATAGTACAAGTAAGCTTTGTGAACATTGCATTAAAACCACTTAAAGAATCATAGAAATACTTTCTGCTGCTATTTATTTTATATTAAAGCTATTTTGGTAATATCCAACATTACATATTTAAGGGAAAAGCTCAGCCTTATGAAGAAATAATGAAGGTGCTTTCCATTTAGTGCTTATAATTTTGCTGGGAATTTCACTCGCACTATAACCTTATCTGACCAGTCACTGTGCCATGTTCACTGATATTTCATGTGTATTTCCGTATTATTCCCCATATGGCCAATATACATGCTCTCTTAAGTCCAAATTAATGTCACAAGGAATATTAAAAACATCTGGAGGTGATTACTACTCTTGCTCAGCTGGGGCTGGATTATCCTAACTAGCCTTAGTTTATGATGAATGGCACTTGTAACAAACTTAATATCTGTGGCCTGGGCAATCCCCTAGGCAAGGGGATTACTGTGCTTAAAGCTTTAAATAACCCCAAACCTAAACAAAAACAATAAATTTAAAGGTGCAGTTTGTAATTGAGAGCCCTAATGCTGTCTACAAGGGAGGTTAATTTCTGGGAAGATTAAAAAAAAAAATCATAATGAAAACATGGGGGAGGGGATATCTAGCAGAATACATTACACTGGCAAGGCAAATCGCAGGGCATCTCTGAAAGTGTGTGACACAGATAGACAAATGAGTAGCCCGGGAGCATACCTGCTGCTCAACACAGATCAGATCAGCATGATCTGGCACATGAGAGAACAAAAGTGGATTCAGGAGCATGCACAGGTGACAATCTTTTCAGAATGAAGAACATGCAGGTCATACAATCATCTCGCAGTTAAAAACGTCAATAGAAAATTAAGGCGCTGACCAGACTACAGGAGGACGGAACTCCAAATCTCACAACCAAACATTGGCCAACCATTTGAATTTTTGGTCAAGGGCACAAACTTGATGTGCTACATCAGACGTTCCCAACCCTAGTCCCAGTGTCCTCCTTTGCGGGAGACCACCAGAATCTCCACTTCAACATCAGCAGGGCTGTTAGTCAATTAGTTCAGGTATTTTGGGAAGAAAGCAGAAAGAAACGCAGGGTTGGAAACCTGTGTACTATAAGACCATCTACTCATTCATTTTCCGTATTCTGTTTTAATACAGTAAACTAGTTACCTTGCAGACCACACATCATTACATTAGCTTCCCCTTTTTAGCCTCGTTATCTTCTGGGCAACAAAAACCTTCAGACTGGGCAAACAGACAGCTAGCCCACCAGGCAGGTGAGACCAAGAAATTCGCAATTTGTTCACCCCGTGTTACTTTAAAACTTAAAACAAACTGCACCTTTAAACTGTGCAACAAGTTTGGGTTTACAGTTACCATAAAAGGTACACCCTGTCACCCATGACTAAATAGAGGCGTTAGTAAACAAGCAACATATGGCAAGTTAAGAGCACTTTGTGATAAAATCCATGGTATAAAGCCTTACCTAGTTTATAACCTCTATAAATCCGACCATTATGTCCTGCTTTAGCTGCCTCAGCATCTTCTGTCCTTTCAAACTGCACAAATCCATACCCACGAAACAGGGACAAGGCTGCAAAAAGGAACAGTTTTACGTAGGAAAACATGATTCTGGATGATTTTCTTTTTTGGGAAAATGGTCTTCACACATACAGCCGAGTCCATATTTTGTTTTGACGGTTAACTCCAATTACAATTTTTAAACGACATTTCAGATGTCTCCTTTCATTAGAGGACTCGAATTAAAATACCAAACCTCATTATTCTTCAGATCAGCTAATCATGATTTTGGATATGTACATTGGGTACTAACCCTGTATTTTCCCATATGGCCTGAACAGCTCTTCCATATCCTTCTTCGCCATATGTGCAGTGGGCAAATTTCCGACAAAAATCCTTCTCTCCAGGTCACGGGGGTCATTGCTGTTGGTGCCGTACGTTGGTGGAGAACCACTTCGGCTTCTTCGGCTGTGCGACATGATGCAATTGCCTTCGGCTCCTAGCAAACACTTGCTCAAGGCGAATTTGGAGTCGGCGTTGTATACAAGAGTGTATACAATTTTTTTTTTTTTAATATTTGTTTTCTTTCTTTTAACAATTTATTTTTTCACCCCAGGTCCTGAAAATGCCAGGGCATCAACATAGGGGAAGAAAAGAGAAATTCCACAGATAAAATGTCTGGAAAACACAGTGAAGTACTCAGCAACAGTTACGGAGAAATTAAACAAAACACCAATGCAGAACCTATCAAAGAGAACATAAAAGCTGAAATTATATTTTAACGGCGTAACTGCATCAGTGAAGTTATTTCACATTCATAGCAGGGATGGGCGATATAGACATAAAACTATATCATGGTATTTTTGTGGTAACGATATAAGTGATATGAAAAGAGAAATACAAAAAAATCACAGGCGTTTGATTCACATCTGATCTTCTGTATCCGAACAGCTTCCATAATACGGAGGAAGCTCCTTTTGGGGGGGGGGGGATTAATCCTTCTTCCTTGTTTATGGTTGAAACTCCGCCTTCTGACATGATTGCTCTTGTTCTATGTGCGAGATGTCCACCGTGCAGCGCGTACACGTCATCAACTTTGTCATCACACGGTATTGATGATATTCTTATCGTGGGTAGGAATTGTACCGGTATATCATGAGCGATACAATACGACACAGCCCTAATACAGAACCAAATTTTAACCGTATTAACCGTAATTTGTCCAAGTCCGTAACTGAGGTTGGTTTATCTCTAAATATCCACCTTAAAACAGGTGAAAAGTAAGTGGTCATATTCTGAGCCGCACTTAGTTTACGGTGCAAATTATGAAAATCCGATAATTCCTTGTGCTGCTTTGTTGATCGCAGACCAACATCCGAAATCCTAAATAATGGCAGCCAATCGTATCAACTAAAATCAGGTGTAATCCAAAATTCAATGCAGAAAATGGTAATCGGTGAAGGGGAAAATTACAAAATGCTCCCCAAACGTTCCAAGTTCATTCCTGAAACCATGAGGTTATGACTGAACAAAGTCGTTTAATTCTGTAATGTTCTTGGAGGTGCAATGCAACACCCACTGCGCCCATGACGATCCAATGACAGACAGCTTGCCTGGAAATGAGTAGAGACGTGTTTCACACCCATCAGAAAAGTTTGAGTAGCATAAGGCAGTCCCTCCAGGATTTTGCGATCGCAGAAATTAACGCAAAAATCGAGGAAACTCCGAAATATTCAGACGCGCTTGTGATTTTTCGATGTAACCGCAGATTGACCTCACGGCACACATTTCAGTCAAAGCCCTCTTCGATTCATGTGCGTCAAACACGAGTACAGTTTTTTTGCCAATTCAAGTCGATTTTCCTGGGGAGGGAAAGAAAATTCTGCAAATTTTTAAGAAGAAAAAAAAAGCTGCAGCGAAATCAAGTATTTTTGCTCGCACAATCACAAAGATCCTCTGTGAAATTGTGGAGTTTCTGAGCCATTAATTTCTGTGCAGCCATTTTTTACCATAAGAAACTGAAAATGAGGAAAAGCCAATTTGCTCTGTGTGCATCATCTAGTTCATAATATGTTTCTTTTTTTATTTCTATTTGTACAACATCCTCAGTCTCACAGCTCCAAGGTCTCTGGATTCGACCTTGAGCTCGGATGGAGTTTTCGTATCTGCCTGTGTCCGTGTGGGGTTTTATCAGTGTTCTCTTGTTTCCTCCCACAAACAAGGCGGGTGAATTTTCTATGGTAGTCACTGCTAGACGTGAATGAGTTAGTGAATGTATGCGTGTTGTGCCCTGTGATAGACTGATGTTCCATCCAGAGTATAATCCTGAATTTCCCCTAACGACCTGGCTCCATGTCCACTGAGAATCTGACCAGGATTTTTTT
Source organism: Noturus placidus (assembly GCA_022414735.1). NCBI lineage: Eukaryota > Metazoa > Chordata > Actinopteri > Siluriformes > Ictaluridae > Noturus > Noturus placidus. The sequence continues at coordinate 87,771 of JAFFST010052460.1, forward strand.
TTTAAAAAAAAATGGCACTGAAAACTAAATGATTAAATTACAATGTCAACGTTCAAAGGTCAAAGGTGTTTACAGGTGTATGTTTAAGAGACCGCTCGGAAAACCATTTGTAAACCGTTGACCCTGGTTATACAAGCATTTATTTTTCATGGTTAGCTACTGACTGTGCACCTATATTGCTTTTTCAACTATGACCTGTAGTGTATTATGTAGCGGTTTGTGAATGCAAAAACATGTGCAAAGTTTCAAAACGTAAAGCGCACGACAAACCGAGTTATTGACTCGCAAAAGAAGGAACCGATTCCGAACAGCTGAAATGAGTCCTTAATATTTCCAGACTCACTTCCTGTTTAACCTACTTAGGTTGGTAACAAAAAGCCCTGCCTCTGGTCTTCATTGGCTGCTCGCTGACAGCGGTAGACCAATCCGAGCACAGTATCCTCTCTGAAAGGAGGAGTTTAGAATGAATCCTTAAGAGCCGATCATTTAAGAGTCGCTTGTGAGACTCGGAAAAAGGTAATGCTGCAATTTAACTTATAAACACGTGTAAAAATAATAATACATTTTTTTTTTACATGGAAAATCTATTATACGAGAGCTTTAAAACTAAATTAGGCACGTTTCAAACCCATAGGTTTGGTGGATAATTGCGTGGATAATTCTGGATAATGAGCAGTCCCTCGGTCTGGTCTTTTAGATTGGTAATGTCTTTGTTTGCCGTCGCAGGATGAAATCTCAAATTCACGCGAAGTCCAAAGTATCGCGGGGGAAAAGGAGTCCGAAAAAAATATGCAATTTGCGTGAAAAGACCCGTTAAATGACCGGAACACAACGGGAGTTCAGCATTCATTCATTCATTCGGAATGCTTTAAGACTGGTCGCTCACAAATGGTCCGCCATTTTGTTTTACAACATCATCGCTTCCGTGATGCCTGCTGGGCCTGGTGCACGACACAACAAATCCAGCTTACCAAATAAAACCATACAATACCCGCGAGGACGAAAATCGGTTAGAGACATGCTCGCTACTCCGCGCCGGTGGGTTTAGTCCTGAGCGCGCACACGTCCGAACCGGTAGAACCAAAGCACAAACCGGACGCCATGTTGTTTAACAGCACCACAGGAGCAAAATACGGCTTCTGGTAACGGGTTGCCGTTATTGAATGAGTTCGGTTTATCAACACAAACAAACCTGCATATTGTTTCAAACAGTTATATATTAGACATAGCGCTTCGGCATTATGTCACAGACGGCACAATGACACCACTTAAGCTAGCTAGCTAGCAGGCTATGTACGCAGGTAATGTAGCTCGTGCTAGCCGGTAAAGATACATTTAAAAGTGATGCGTTTTAAATTATTTTCTTGAATGCGAAACCAGCCTTTACCTTTATCGTGAGGAGATGCCAAACTGTCTCGCCCCACGCGGTCGGAGCTGGAATTTCGACGACCAGCACTCGGTGCGAACGAGCTACAAACACAGAGACGATTTAACGACGTTGTCACCCGCAGGCGGAGCGTCACATCGGCTCACAGGTCTGCGCGAGAGTACTTGCACGCATGCGCAGTACACATCAGCCAGACAGGGGAGATGTGGGTCGTGGCTGAATCCCAAATGACCCTGCATTGTCTTCACAAGGTCACTCTATACAATGTGATTTCTAAACCATAGGTAGTGCACTATATATCTACTATGAGGTCATTTGGAATTCAACCAGTGACCAAAATGAGAGGAGTAAATAAAAATCAAAACAAACGATAAAACATTCCTACACGGTTTAGTTAGATTAACCAGAACATCAAGTGCTTAGAAATGAATTGATATTAATTATGCACTTTATTATACAAATGATATTGCGGTGAGAGGAACTTTTTTGTGTGCTTTTAATTTGAAGCTGTTCTGTACACGGCTGTGGTTTATCAGCAATGTGACTGGATCACGAGTTGTGTCACGTGATCATACGGCTGTACTTATTGCTGCAGCGCATCTGTCCGTCGTTGGGAATGGGTGTGAAGGTAAGCGATAGCGCACTAGTTTGGTGACTTTGCGGATTGAATTACGCCAGTACTGGGGTTTTTCTTTTCTTTTTTTTTTTTTTTTTTTTTTAAAAAAAAGGAATGTTTTGATAGCAGTTTTAATCTTAGTTAAAGCCTGTAAAATTAATTAGGCTTTCTGTACGGTTTGTGTCTAAGACACGCCGATTTCTTTATATATATATGTGTGTGTGTGTGTGTGTGTGTGTGTGTGTGTAATATGGAGACGGACTCTTGTTTTATGTGGATAAACATGGCAGTGGTCTTGTTCCAGATGTTTGCAGTGTTGTTTGGGTTGCTGTTGGGGGCACTGGGAGTGTTGGGCGCTCCAGCTGCGGATGAGATTAAGTCTCTTCCTGGACTTTCCAAACAGCCGGGTTTCAAGCAGTACTCGGGTTACCTCACCGTGGCTGGCAACAAACACCTCCACTACTGGTGGGTTTAACTTTCACTGCTTGTTTGGTCACGTGACTTCCGGTTGCGACACGGAAGCCGGGTCCTAGTGTTTTAAATAAATAAACGCTTAGATTGTGGATCAGAGTTGTTTAAAATGTTGTGTGTTTTTGGTGTAAACCTGTGTTCAGGTTTGTGGAATCGCAGACAGACCCGGAGAAAAGCCCGCTGGTGCTGTGGCTGAATGGAGGACCAGGATGCAGTTCGCTGGATGGCCTGCTCACTGAACACGGCCCTTTCCTGGTGAGATCGAATTCATGGGAAATGTCAATAAGGAAACTTTTTTTTTTTTTTTTTTTTTTTTTTTTTTTTTTACGACCTTTCATTTGTGCTGCTGGGGACTTCCTATAATCTGCCATCACTTCCTGTTTTTTGGCGAATGTTGAGCCAGATTTTACTCTGGTTGATCAAAAGTTCATCTTTCATAATCCGAGTAGTGTGTGTGTGCATTTAGCAGTTGCAGGTTACCTGTACATCTTTTTCTTCCAGATCCAAGATGATGGCACTACTTTACTGTACAACCCTTACTCTTGGAATATGGTATGCAGTGTGACTGGCTTTTATGCATGGAATAGAAAGTAAAATAAAAGCTTCATTGTATCTGCTAAGGGGAAAATAGAAACAATAGGACAGTGGAAACCTCAGAGAAATTCTAATGGTTTCCACTACAAACCATCAGCTTACCATTTATTATTCCTTAATGGTATTCTCTAATAGAAGCAACAAATTGCCAGTAAAGACCCAGAAGGACTATTACAGTTCCCATGAAGGTTTATACCATATATATTTTATTACTTTTTAAAGCTTTGATTAGTTAGCCAATTAGTTCTACTATGTATGAAGCACTCCACAGTGAAATATGTAAGGAGTAAAACGCAACAGGGCATGCTGGTATAGGAAAATTAGTCAATAACGACATGAAGTCATATGGACCAACTTAAAGTGGGGTTACCGTTGCCACACCAAAATTGATTATTTTATCAACATGTCCCAGAATGTTTCCTTCCTCCCTATGTTGCGGACGACTTTTGTTTTGATTTGCTTTTTAAACATGACTTGGTAAATGATGTGACCTATTTTTATATATTTATTATTGTGATTGTTTGGGTTTCTGACAGCACGTAGTAACACACATGAGACCTTGTTTGAAGAGTGCGGTTCTTGATGTATTAATTAGAACAGCCAGATATTTTTTGTTTGTTTTTGCAATTCACTGTGCTTAATAGAAGTCTCATGCCTGACCTAATCAACTGATGATGATTTTCAGATTGCTAATGTTCTGTATCTGGAGTCACCAGCAGGTGTCGGCTTTTCCTATTCTGATGACAAGAAATACTCGACCAATGACTCGGATGTGTGTGAGACTTTTTTATTATTTATTTTTAAATTAAGAGACTTTGAGTTAGTTGTAGGTTTTTTTTAATTTTTTTTTTTTATTGTTATTGAATTCGTCTTTACGTGTGTTGTCTAGGTATCCATGAACAACTACTTGGCCCTCAAGGAATTTTTCAGACTTTTCCCAGAGTACAGCAAGAACGAGTTGTTTCTCACAGGCGAGAGTTATGGAGGTATTTACATCCCTACACTAGCTGAGCGAGTTATGGAGGATGATACCCTCAACCTACAGGTTAGCACATTTCAGATAGAGAGCTTGAGTGGATTTGAGTTCTTGTTTTGATGTTTGTGCCTTAACCTATACGTTTTGGATGTTTGTTTTTCTTAAGGGTATAGCTGTTGGAAATGGCTTGTCCAGCTATGAACTGAATGACAACTCTCTTGTCTATTTTGCAAATTACCATGGACTGCTTGGAGAGAGGTTTGTGGGGTTTCTTTTTTTTTTTTTTTTTTTTTTTTTTTTTTTTCCCTCCCCCTCCATGCTTTATTTTCTTAACAGGTCCAGGAAGTAGCTCATTTGGTTAATTTTATTAGCTGTGGATTGAGCCAGTCTAGAAAACTCTTAAGAAATGAAGCAGCATTAGACTAAAAAGATTGCAGCTATGACCATGCAGACTAAATGTTCCCATGACTGTAAATCATGTGGTTGGCCACATGCTTAGTCAGAACACTCAAATGGGAAGTGTTCCTTTTGCTCTTGATTTTCTTGCAGCTAATTTTTTCAGGTTACAAATGGTCTTCAGGTTTCACTGGCATTCCTTCATACCTGCTACTATAATTGGACAGTATATCTTCTCATGTGTCGATTGGCTCTTGGTTTAATTGTCAGATCACTTCACTTATTTTACTTATTATATATCTGAAGTGTTTGATGCTGTTTCTTTCTCTCAGTTTATGGGGAACTCTGCAGAAGTATTGCTGCAAAGATGGACAATGTAACTTCTATAATAATGCTGATCCAACATGCTCTAGTGCAGTAAGTGTCTCGTATGTCTGAAATGTGGTTCACTTCATGTTATTTCATTGCTTGTTAAGAATTCTTGTTTGCTTCAATTCTAGGTATCCCAAGCACAGCAAATTGTCTACGGTTCTGGACTTAACATGTATAACCTGTATGCTGATTGTGCTGGTGGAGTACCTTACAGTACAAGGTGAGAATCTGGTCCGGTGGAGTGATTACGTTCTATTCTGAAATGAGTGATCTCTTCCAGGATGATTGTGCCCCCATCAGCAGGGAATGAGTGGTCACAGAATGGTCTGATTCTGTGACAATGATGGACGGCCTTCACTCTCCCCAGATCTTGACTCGATTAAACCCTTCGGGGATGTTTTTTTACTGTCAAGTTAGCACTTCCTTGTGGGGTGTTTTTTTGTGTGTATGTGTGTGTGTGTATATATATATATATATATATATGAGTCTTTATCTCAGGGGAAGGCTGTTGGTTTAGTGAAAGGTTAGTCATTCTGAAAGTGCTGTTATGTAGTTGTCGGTCTGTTGTTCCTGTTTTTCTACATCAGTGCCATGTTTGTGTGAAAAGTGTATTTTTTTTTTTTTTTTTTTTTTTTTTTTTTTTTTTTGAAAACTTGTAAAAATGTTTGCTCAACCACACCTTTTGGGATGAACTGGAACACTGACTGTGCCCCAGGCCTCCCATCATCAGTGCCTGATTTCACTAATACTCCTGTGGTTAAATGAGCACAAATCCTGACAGCCACGCTCCAAAATATAGTTGAAAGCCTTCCCGGACACTGGAGGTTATTGTAACCGCGAAGTGGGACTAAATCTGGAATGGGATGTTCAACAAGCTCCTTGAGGTGTAACGGTCAGGTGTCCACATAATTTTAGCCATGGTGTACTACTTTTTCATGTAAATTCTGAGTGGGGGGGAAGAAGCAAAATTCCTCCATTTTTCCACCCCCCTCCCACCCAAAAAAATTAAGTTGAATGGCATCGTCATTCTGCTCCACCAAAATATGCTCATAAGCTTCTGCGGAGTTGATATTTAATGTCTACAAAACTTAACTTTTTGGGGTTGGGGATTTTTGATGTCTGCGATCTCAGAAAACAATTATAAAATAATCTCTATTGTCTTGTCCTACTGCCTAACCCTACAACGTATTACCCTGACTACGTACAGGAAGTGTATATGCTTTGTTTAAATAGGTCTGATTCTGTCAAGTCTACTGACAAGCAACTTCTTTACTCTTGCAGAAACTACGCGGACTGGGCTCTGTTTTCAAGTCAGTGAAGCTTGACCCCCCCTGCATAAACTCGACTTCGTCTGCCATGTACCTGAACAACCCTTATGTCAAGTCGGCGCTCCACATCTCTCCTAATGCGCTTGACTGGGAGATCTGCAGGTGGTTGTTCTACATCATCCTTAACATTTTATTAATACCATACTAGAGAACCAGAAAAATATTGGTGCAAACAAAATGGTCAAAATAACTGTTCTAAGAGGTTAATGCTTCTAATGTGGTGTCGACAGTGCTGAAGTCAATTTGAACTATAACCGTCTCTACATGGATATGAAGAAGCAGTACCTGAAGATACTTGGAGCACTGGTGAGTTGGCTAGGAATGTGACTATACCTGTACTGACATTGGTCTTATACCCTGCTTGTTTATTCGTAAATTTCTGATATACACCTCCAATGCCAGTTGATACCATGTGATGTAAGCCTAGTATAATGTTCTCGCACTAATGAGCAGACAACATGAAAACTGGCATCTCCTGGCAATCTGGAGTTATTTGATTGTTAATAATGGCAAGCAAAGCAGTTGGGGGGGGGGGGTTTCTACAGACATCCCTAAGGAGTAACACTTTCCCAGTGTATTGTCCTTGCTGATCAACCACAGTAAAATAAGAGTTTAGTTAAAAAAAAAAAAACTTCTGTACAGAAACAAAAGCCACTGTTCTCCATTGCAACACTTCTTAAACCAAGGTAGCTAATTCATTTAAAGTCAACTTGCTAATGCTATAAAGAACAAGCCAAGTAGTCTCAGCTCAGGAACATGTACGTGCATGTATTTGGGCATCATTTAAACCAGGAGAAACATGAACTGTTAAGTATTTTGTCTGTAAAGCCCCTGATTTAATATCAAGTAATACTAAGCAAGGGTGAGTCTATCCCAGGGCCCCCTATGATTAAGTTGGGAATACATGCCCAGAAAGGAAGCCAGTCTATCCCAGTGCACCATGCACACATTCTCACACTTGGTTACTCATAGAGGCAATTAAGTGTAGCCAGTTTACCTGCAAGCAGGATGTCTGAAGAGGGAGGAAACTAGTGAACCAAGAGGAAACCCATTAGAACATTCAAAACTCTGCACAGACCGTAACCCAAGTTCAGGATCTAAACTGGGACTCTGGAGCTGTGAGACAACACTACTTGTTGCACCATTATGCAAGTGAGAAACTCTGTATGTGGGGAGCAAAGCATTTACACTGATTGGATACAATGCTCTTGCACAGAATTTGCTCTAGCTAACAGTAGCCTTTTCCAAATATGCCTTTAAATTATATTTGAATGTAACGCCAGTATTTAAAAAAAAAAAAAAAAGTACAAACTGTACAAACCGTAATGGCACATCTTTACAGAAATACCGTGTGCTGGTGTACAACGGGGACGTGGACATGGCCTGTAATTTCCTCGGTGACGAGTGGTTTGTTGAATCCCTTCAGCAGGAGGTTAGTTTCCGGTCAACATTTCTACTCTACACATTTTCCACGGTGGCACCTCAGAGCCAGTGACGTGTGTGTGTGTGGTTCTGTGGCAGGTCCAAGTGCAGCGCAGGCCATGGCTCTACTCCAAGGGTGAGACGCAGCAGATTGGGGGATTTGTCAAGGAGTTCTCAAATCTTACTTTCCTTACCGTCAAGGTAAGTATACTTAAATGCTGACTAACCATGTACAGAACAGACACTGTAGTGAGTCTAGAATGAAAAGGTTTGGTTTTTTTTTTTTTTTTTTTTCCCCCCATGTAGAAATCAAAGTATTTTTTTATTCTACAGATTTATTCAGAAGGTGGTCTTTCAGCAAGCTTTACTGTAGTTCAAGTTTTACTAGAGTAACTTTCTGTTTTTCAGGGTTCCGGTCACATGGTCCCCACTGATAAGCCCATAGCGGCCTTCGCCATGTTCAGCCGCTTCATCACAAAGCATCCATATTAATGATAATCCACGTTCTGCACATTTGGGTTGGAATTTGCACTGAATCACTGTGATGTGCACTAATCTGTTCTAGAGTAAACACATTCTTGTGTATTGGCTGATTATGCTCATGGTGTATCCTTTTGGGTTTTTTTTTTTTTTATTCTCCCCCCCCCCCCTTCAATAACTCTGGATGAATCTGATTGCTTCAAGTGACTGCATAATCCTGACATGAGGGGCTTAACTGTAGTAGCTGATAATTCTGGACTGATGAGTCTGGTTTTTAACGTTCAGCTTTAAAACTGACTCTCCGTATCTTGCAGGGAGATTTAAAGTATTAAAGGGATTAGTAAGTCACTTCACAAGAAGTGCAAGACCAAAATGAAATGGGGGGAAAACATGTGGACTAGAAAAGTAGTTTTTTTTTTTTCCTAGTTGCTCAGGGTTTAAATTGCTTTGAATCTCTAAAAGGAGGTATTGATGTGCCTTTTACCATCGCAGGTGGTGTTTTTGTGCCCCCCCCCCCCCCAATCAAAATCTATCAAATCCTTCTGTCTGTCAAAATAAACCTGATATTACTTTAACTTGATAACTTGTACATTGAGAATTGGAAAAGTGTCAGATGTTCAACAGACATAAAATAACTTTGCATGTATTACAGGAGAAAGGAATAATTACAGTTTTATAATCCAGAACTGGTATGTGAACTCAAGGAAATGTGTTTTTTTTTTTTTTTGTTTTTTTTTTATTAAAATGATTAAAACTCTATGAAAAAAGACCTTCCTCATTTCTTGTTATACTATATTTTGGGCAAAATTGTTAATTCAGTTTTTAGCTCCAGTACAAGTCTTCCACTAACAAAGGCTACCAAATACTAATGTAATATTGTGTTCTAACCAGTGTGAAGTAGTTGCATAATTCAGTAGGGATTAAATATATTCTGAAAAACACATCAAATGTAGTTACAGTTGAAGACAAAGTATGTAAGGGTATTATCTCAAGGGCATTTCGCAAAGACCATAAAATATTTGGGTGGTGTTGACTACTGTATGTAGTAAGCACTGATTAAAAGTACATGGGGGGGGCGCAGTAGTGAAGGGGAAAATAAGTGTTTAAATATTGGTCAGGCTCTTAAGACGATTTCTTCTCTATTAGCTCCTTCAGCCCACTCCGGAAATGGAGATTGGCTCCAATAGTGATGTAGCCCTGGAAAATCACAGGGTAAACCGTGAGTTTGAGCTCAAATTTCAGGTGACCAATGGATTGAAAAGCCAGATTTGGCATAACTTACTTGGTGATACTTCACCACATCCTCGATGAGGTTGATTCCATCTGGCAGAGGGATCTGTACACCTTTCTTGGTGTAATCTTGCATTGCAAATGAAAGATGAAAATGAAGCATAATTTCCATGCTCAGTTAAAATACATGTGTATACAGTTTTTATACATAAATATGTAACAGTTTTTGTTCTGCCGTGTATATATTAGATGTAACAATATGAATACATTATGAATCATTTTTCATTTTTGAAGGAACGTTTGAAAAGTTACGGCTAATGGTTACCATGGACACGGGGGTTGCCTGAGCATGACACTCAAATAAAGACACATTAACAGGAACATGCAGAAGTGCTGGTTAGGGTCATAGTGGTTTACATTGGGCTTCTAGTTTTTCAAATCAAGTGAATGTGTTGGGAAATTTCACAGGTGAGAATAACAGAATAAACAAAAATAACAAGTGGGATTAAAAATCAATACTGATCAGGAGAACATACTGACTGTGCTGGATTTTCTACCTCTGGGAATTTTTCCCCAGTGTTTCTAGGAATATAGGGTTCATAATTTTTCCATATTGACTTTTTTAGGGCGCACAGTGGCTTAGTAGTTAGCACGTTCGCCTCACACCCCCAGGGTCCTGGGCTCAAGTCCTGCCGGGGTGTGCGGATCCTGCATGCTCTCAAGTGTGTCTGTGGCTCCCTCCGGGCACCCTGCCCCCCCCAGTCCAAAGACACACATGGTAGGCTGATTGACGTGTCTAAAGTGTCTGTAGTGTATGAATGGGGGTGTGTGTGTGATTGTGCCCTGCGATGGACTGGCACCTTGTGCCCAATCCTTCCTGGGATAGGCTCCAGGTTCCCCGTGACCCTGATAAAGGAGTAAGCGGTAGAGGATGGATATTGATTTTTTTTTTAAACCTGGTTTTAACCCACGTTAAAATTCAATCGGAATTTAGATACCGATACTAAGACCATTAAACATACAGAAAGCAGCATTGTGTTACATGCCTAGTACTCATGTACAGCATGGGCTATCGATTGTGAAAAGGATCCAATCACTGAAGTCTAGAAATGGACATTGTGCATAACTTACTGTTTAAAAGGGGCACGATTGTCATTTGGAGAAGCGCCTTCAGTGGTGCTTGCAGTGGAATCAGCTGCAGATAGTATAGATTCAGACAGTAGCCATCACATGTGGACTCTTATTCTTAAGTTCTCACAAAACAATAACTTATGCCAAAGGTAAACTGAACATCAAATGGTGTCTTACCGCTAATGACTCTAAAGCAGACTGGTTAGAAAAGATTTTAAACCTAAAAACAGAAAGCATGTTATCCATTATGTTTTATCCGTGTGTTCAGGCTCCTTCGCTTTTTGCACAAGTTATTGTATTATATATTTGATCGAAAATGGACTAAATGTACCCCCCCAACTGAGGTTACATACAACTCTCCATAATGACAATTTTTTGCAGAAATTTTTATTTATTTATTTTTAAATCTATAAAATTGAACTGTCTCAAGTACTTTGGACACTTGTTATTTAATACTTCCACTGCGTATCACCATTTATACATTTTTCACACAAAATATCTAACTTTTGTACTTATTACGAACAAAAATGTATATATTTATAAGCATAAACAAAGCCATGTTTAAAATAATAATAATAATAATAATAAATTGTTAGGGAAAGAAATTATTCAGACACCACAAACGACAATGAAACCTTGTCTATGGTTCAATTTTGGCCCATTCCTCTTGCCAGATCATCTACCCAAGGTTATGAGGGTCCCTCTGATGAACAATTTCAATGGGCTTCAAGTCAAGAGATTGGCTAGGCCATGCAAGGCCTTCTTGAGTTATTTTGGCTGTATGTTTGGAGTCGTCTTGTTGAAAAATCCATCTTCTCCTGAGATTTATTTTTCTTGGCCGATAAGATTAAATTCCCCTCTATGTCGATATATGATGCTCGCACTTCCATATTTCACTGTGAGTATGGTGTTCATGGGATCATATATGCAACTCTACTTTTTTCCAAATATGATAAGCTGCCAAAGTGTCTCATTTTTATAGCATATTGTTCCAAAGAAGTTCTGATTTGTCTAAAAGCTTTCAGATATGCATCTCTTTTCATTGTTCTCTATGTAATTTCTGTTCCTGTTACATTCAGGTCATCCTGCAACTCTTTTTGAGTGGCTGCTGGCTTCTCTCTTACCTTCCTCATCATTAGTCAGAGAGTGTGTTGTGAAATCTTGTGTGGTGAGGATTAGCTGAGGTTTTATGAATTGTACACATGTATATTGTGGAACCAGATGTACTGACTGGGATGTTCAAGGTCTTTGCTATGGCTCACTATTAAACATTCAAATAGAAATAACTAATGTTGTTCCTGAGGACTTTAAGAAGCTTCTTCATCTTAACTATGATTGTACTGGTTTAATAAAATCTTCCCAACCAATGCCAGCATGTTTTATAAATGACACCAAGTGCAATTTGTACAAGAACATTCTTTTTGTTGCTCTTACATTACCAGTCAGTAGTTTAGACACACTCCTTTTTTTCCTCTCTCCACATTTTATAATAATAATAATAATAATAATAATAATATCAAAACTCTGGAATAACACAAATGGAACTATGGAAATGATGTGATAGAAGATTCAAAAATATTATTTAATTTATTTTGGATGTTTTTAAGTAATACCCATGTTGCCTAGAATTTTCAGAAATGTATTCTTGGCATTTTCTCAACTGATTTCTTGAGGAATCCCCTGGAGATTATTTTTAAACAGTATTAAAGGAGTTCCCACCTACACTAGACACTTACTGGCTGCTTTTCAAAATATTTCGCTCCAAGACATCCATTTAAAAAAAATATATATTTTTTTGTAAATAAAATGTTAATTATCTAATGAAAGAAATGAATATGTTGGGACGATTATGTTTTTGTCTACGACACCGATTTCAAACATTTAATCCTACACCTTCAGATCAAAAGGTTTAAGATCATGAGAAACATTTCAGTCACGTGTCTCCAAACTTGAACTCGGTAGTGTATATCTAGGACTTGATTTATTTTTATGTAAATTTTTATAAATCTATATTTTAAAATAATATCCAAATACTTTTTTTCCCCTCTCAATTTGATATTTTAAACATGTCTTTGTTTATGAATATATACTTTTTGTTCATTTGTTCACTTTTTGTTATTTATTAGTACAGAATCTAAAGACATTGTGTGTGCATTTAAAGTGAACGTATGCCTAGAAGTGTGTTCAATAACAAGAACAACAGCATCTGAATACTTATATGGCCAAAAGTTTGTGCCTGTTGAACATTCCAATCCAGATTTAGTCCACCTTTGCTGTTATAACAACTTCCATTCTTCCGGGAAGGCTCACCAGTAGATTTTGAAATGTGGCTGTGCGGATTTGCCCATTTATCCAGAGGAGCATTAGTGAGGACAGGCACTGATGTGTGAGGAGGCCAGGAGCACTGTCTGTGTTCCAATTCATCCTAGAGGTGCTCAGTAGGGTTGAGGTCAGGGCTCTGTGATAGCCACTTGAGTTCTTCCACTACAACCTTGGCAATCCATGTGTTTATGGACCTTGCTTTATGCACAGGAGCATTGAAGAAGTCTAAGGAACTCTCTGCAGACCTCTGTGATCAAATTATGTTGAGACATGCATCTGGGCAAGGGTATAAATCCATTTTTAAATCTTTAAATGTTCCCAGGAGCACAGTGGGCTCCATCACTGTGAAATGGAAAATTCAGTTCAGACCAGGCTGAAAGAGCTTTGCTCAGAGAGGTGACCAAGATCCTAATGACCATTCTAACAGAGCTTTAGAACTCCACTGCACTGGAAAACATACCGAAAGGACAACTATCTGAGAAATACCCTGTAAAGTAGAATGGCAAGACCAAGCGATAGAGTTCCCCCTCCTGACTAAAACCATATGGCAGGCACTTAAAGGACTCTGTAAGGAAAAAAGGTTTTCTGGTCTGCTGATTGATAATCTTGGAATGAACAATTATCTATGTCTAGGTACTGCTCTGGAATTGGCTAATATGACCTCTACAGTGAAGAATGGTAACAGTAGCATCTTGCTCTGGTGTGCTTCTCGGGCAGGGACAGGGAGATTGTCAGAGAAGAGGGAAGGGAGAATGCAGCGGTCCTCGAAGAAAACCTGCTCCAGATTCCACACTTCAGACTGGGGCAAAGGTTCACCTTTCAGCATGACAACGACTTGAAGCATACAGCCATGACAATGCTGGGGTGACTTCGGGACAATGTCCTTGAGTGAACCCATAGGAAATCAATGGAGAGACCTGAAATGGTAGTTCATAGACACTTCCCATCCAGTTGGTTGAGTTTAAGATGATTTGCCAAGAAGAATTACAGAAACTGTCCACATCCAGGTGAACAAAGCTTGTAAATATTTTCTGAAGAGTACTCAAAACTGTAATTTCTGCCAATGGTGTTTCATACATTTGAAAAAATGTCTAAATATGTGTTTTTCCACTACGTCATCATGGGTTATTTTGTTGAGATTAAAGTAAATTTAATCCACTTCAAATTAAACCTAAAACAATCAAGTGCAAAAACTGAAGGAGTCTGAAAACTTTCCTATGTGTGTGTGTGTGTGTGTGTGTGTGTGTGTGTGTGTGTGTGTGTATATAAATAAATAAAATAAACCCAAGGAAGGCTGCAGAATGTTTAAGCTTTGTGTACCTTCTCAGGTCCAGCTGTATTGCCAGTCTCTTATCTTTCATGTACACCTTGGCATTCAATTTGGACTCCTACGCATGCAGCAAAACATTTTATATTACACTAGGGTCAGATTCTGTGCCAGATAGAAATGCAGTCATGGGGGTGCAATTCCCAGTTGCATTGCATTTCACTGATTAGTGTGTTGTATTAGTGTCACAATACAATCACAGCCCAAAGCCATATTAGTAGTCTGATGAAGATAGAAGGCCTTGAAAGCAACATTTACTAGGAAGAGTTGCCACCTGTGAACCGCATTTCCCAGTATAACTGCTTTTCTATCGGACATGAATCCTTTCCATAGTCAGAAGCATAAAAATCCTTTTTTAATTTTTATATTCATGTATATAAGGGGAAATCCATACCATCGTCATGCTGCTGAGCTGGACAGGTGATTTTCCTGCAGGTAGAAGCAGCACTCTGACACCAGCATGTACAGCTACTGTTGCCCCCGATGTCGTGATGCTAGACTTAGGAGCTGCTGTTACATCAATCTCTAATGAGATTGGGGCATCCATCAGAGCAGGGTTCTGAAAGAGAACCAAAAACAAATGGTCCATTATGTGGGGGTCCTGGCTTCCTAGATGCCTGTTACTGGTGCACTCCATTATATCGTGCAAAGGTTTGCATCCCCCATGGTTTTTGAATGAAAACATTATTTTAAAAATCACAAATCAAAACCCCCCAAGAGAAACATTCAGAAAACTCTCACCAATAGCATGATTGCTCCAAAGTAGGTGGTCCTGAGAAGCATCTCTAAGTCTTTTGGCATCTGAAAATATTTCAACACGATTATTCAAGGTCCTTTTCCTCGATATAAAATATTCCTGTGTGTGATCTTACTCGTTCATTCACTATGTGCATCCTGAACACCCCTCCTTTGAAATATGAATAAAGTCCACTATCGAAAAAGTACTCGGAGAGAGCCATATAGATCATGTGGTTGTACTCATTCAACACTGGATTCGGAGAATAATTCTCCAGAATGTCACTCTCGTTCTGCAAGTCATAGAACATCCCCTATGAAGAGAAGGACTCATTCAGAAAAATCCTATCAACACAAAAAAATACTCTACAACTTGTCTTTTTCTTTGTTTCGTATGAAAATGCATGAGGAAATAAAAAAGTGAACAGTATTCAGTGAACACATGTTCCTGAGGCATAACTGAGTTTATATAATCAATTAACATCACTGGTAATACACCACTTACCCTGAAATCCATATCAAGACTGGTGCCAGTAACCACTGGGTCACTCAGGAGTGAGTAATCAATGCCAATGTAACTATCCACTTCTGCACGCACTACAGAAGCACAAACATTCCTGCTTAGAACTCCTAATCTTTTCCAGTACATTTCTACACTGATCACATACATGCATGGAAACAAAACCATTTGTATATACAGTATCTCTCAAAAGTGAGTACACCCCTCACATTGTTGTAAATATGTGATGATATCTTTAAATGTGACAACACTGAAGAAATGACACTGTGCTACAATGTAAAGTAGTGAGTGTACAGCTTGTGTAACAGTGTAAATTTGCTGTCCCCTCAAAATAACTCAACACACAGCCATTAATGTCTAAACCACTGGCGACAAAAGTGAGTACACCCCTATGTAAAAATGTCCCTATGTAAAATGTCCAAAAGTGTCAATATTTTGTGTGGCCATCATTATTTTCCAGCACTGCCTAAACCCTCTTGGGCATGAAGTTCACCAGCGCTTCACAGGACGACATCATGGAGCTGTTGGATGTTAGAGACCTTGTGCTCCTCCACCTTCCGTTTGAGGATGCCCCACAGATGCTCAATAGGGTTTAGGTCTGGAGACATGCTTGGCCAGTCCATCACATTCACCCTCAGCTTCTTTAGCAAGGCCGTGGTGGTCTTGGAGGTGTGTTTGGGTTCGTTATCATGCTGATATCATGCTTATATATGCACATATATGTATATGTCAAAAAGTTCAGTCTGACCTGGAATTGTCTCCAGCAGTTGATTGACCAGCACAAGACCAGCATGATTCAGAGAAGGGCAAATCTAAAAGTACAAGTTATATTATTATTATTTTGTCTCATAAAGAACTAACCTAGAATTTGACAACTTGCACTTCAGCGTGAAAACAAACCTTCCGATTTAATATGAAGCGCATTCCTGTGGTCAGGAAAGTGCCAACAAAGTCGTAAACCCTCCTGTAAACATGAAGATGCATAATAAAAATTAAAAATGTTCTCAGTCTCAGATGTTTTTACTCGTTATCAACACATATACCAAAGCGTATTTGAAATCTCAAATCTGTAAGTCAACAAGGTGTTGGTTAATTTTCTATAAACAGCACCACTGACTCTAGTTCCAGCTACAAGACACATTCTAATGCATTGTCCTTTCTATAGGAAAATCAGCAATGGTAAATTGCTGTGGTATAAAAGGAATGTAAAACTTGCACATGCGAACACATGCTGCTATAGGAAATTATTCCACTTTGGGGTGGTAATGGGGTGTAACACATTTTTCTATAACAGCTGAAGATCCTGCCTATGATATGACAATAGACAGTATAACTAAGAAATGTACAGTTATTAATAATATGTAGTCAGTACCCAAAAGTCCCGCCAAACTTGGCCCTCATCTTGGCGATTGAAGCATCACAGCTTACATTGGCAATCTTGAGACGGCCCTCACCATCCTTAGCAAGATGGAGGGTGGTGTTGATGTATACGCCTTCTGCGGAGGCATTGATTGCACCCTGATCCTGTCTGATAGAGACAAGAGATGCATGTCAGCTGAAGTTTGCACCTAATTCTATGCAGATTTGTGAGAATGTCGTTTTGCACACAATATTGGTGAAACATTAATACATGGCTCAAGCACTCTGGTTCAGCAAAGACAAATGGGTTACTCTAAGCAGATGCTAGCATTACATTTCAAACTTACAACAACCAGTAGATCACACGTCTCTGGAAGTTGAGGGTAATAGATGAGTTCTGCACATCAAACAGCAGTCCATCTACAGGGTGGAAACTCAGATCTGCAGTCAGATTCAGCTCTTTTATCTTTATACTGGTGGATAGAGACAGGTATAGGACCAGGCGCTTAATCGCTAATCAAGTACCTTTAAAAAGAGATCACAGACTGGAACTTTAGCATTAATTAATACACCATAGAGTGGTTGACCATAATAAATACAGCAAAAACAATTCAAATGTACATTTTTATTCAAAAAGCTAAATATTTTTTTTAAATGCATAGTCAAGTTCTTTTTTAAATTCCTAATTTAAATGGTACCTTAACTCTAACAACTTGCTTCCTTCTATAAGAGCCTGAGATTTTATTTATTTATTTTTTTGGTAAAATGTCATTTTGATTGCATAGGTGAATTCTTACTGTTATTGTCCTGTAACCAATCATGAATTTTTATCTTAGTCTTCACCAGCAAAATGAACATATTATTTGCCTAATCTATTTATTAAACTAGTTATTGAACTATCAATAAACTTCACCATTATTTTGTGTGTGTGTGTGTGTGTGTGTGTGTGTGTGTGTGTGTGTGTGTGTGTCTGTGTGTGATCAAGGTGGTAAAATGTGAAGACATTTCATGGTAGAGAGATCTGACTTGTCACTTAAGTACATCTCAAATTCTTTGTGTGTGAACAGAGTTGGTTTTTTTTTTTTGTATTTTAAAGTTCTGTATGGTTTGAGAGAGAGAGAGGGGGTGAGAGTGAGAAAGAGAGCCTTAGTATTTTAAAGTTCTGCATGGTTTGAGAGAGAGAGAGAGAGAGAGAGAGAGAGAGAGAGAGAGAATAAGGTCAAGATTTGACAAGTGTGTATTTATCAGGATACAATGATTGAATGGAGGTGTAACTAACTCTGTAATGGAATACTGGAGATTTCCATTCATGCCGTGCATCTCTGGCATGGTGATACCTCCCAGCTCTTCCTCCACAAACTTCTGTGTCTCGAGTTTCACTAAAGAAGGTACAACCAGGCCATTTAGTGTCAATAAAAAAAAAAACAAAGTTGTTGATCACTTCTAAATGTGACACACTCTCTGGTCTAGCTGAATAATTTATTAGAATGTGAATAATAGTTTTCATACACAACTCTAATCCTTTGGATGTGATGCGGATTTTAAACCCAGGAGAAATTTCTGTCATCTCCGCCATGTGTGGGAGGAAGAAGATGATGATGGCCATTCCCCAAAGCCCCATGTTGCCTTATTGGACCTGGAGACCAAGTGATGAGAGACAGGGAACAAAGTGAAACAAACACAAGAATTACAAAATACCTTCCTTACAGGTTTGGAAAGAATGAGGTTAAACAGCAGTCACAATAGAAATAATGGATGTAGACTTCCGGCTGAGCGAGAGATGGAGTAAGACGCAACTTTCGGGGCTCCTACAACTCCATTTAATATAATTCTATAGGCGCTTTTTTGTGGAGTTTTTTTTTTGTGAAGTGTTGGAGTGTTTT
>JAFFST010052461.1:28211-39225 GCA_022414735.1 Noturus placidus
CCGAAACACTTAAGTGTGACAAACATGCAAAGGAACAGGAAATGAGGAAGGGGGCAAACACTTTTTCACACCACTGTAGTCTGCCCTGGGTATGCAAACTGTCAAAAAGACTTAACGCTGACCAGGGGTTTACATTGATGAACAAAGAAACAAATCCTACCATGTGTCTAAATTCGACTTCGTTTTACATGATGAAATTTGGTTTATGGAAACAGATATTTTGAACTTCCTACAGATGTAAAGATAGATTCTTTAAGGGTGGAGAGCAAATGTATTACATGGTGCACTCATCATATATTTATGCAAACTTATTCATGC
The DNA here is from genome assembly GCA_022414735.1 of Noturus placidus. NCBI lineage: Eukaryota > Metazoa > Chordata > Actinopteri > Siluriformes > Ictaluridae > Noturus > Noturus placidus. The sequence continues at coordinate 28,530 of JAFFST010052461.1, forward strand.
TTAGTGCCAAATGTATTCACATGTAGAGACATTTACTTCAGATAGACTTTGCTATGATTAGATGCCTTCCTCTGCACCAGCTGTCCAAGCAATCCTATTTTGAATCTTAAAATAGATGCACATCTGAAACATGACAACAGTAGTAACCTTTAGCATCTCTTTTAAGCAGTCCTCTGAGGTCAGAAAACAAAGAAGGAAAGTTCAGAGCTATCTCATTTGTTTTCCTGCATAGCTAGTTTCATGAAATGTACCATTGATTAAAAATACTATATGTTAAAAAGTACACTAAGGGTGTTTTTCAACCATATGTTGTATAAGAGCCTTTACACTAACAGTCGGGATTTTATACATTGTATACAATTAGGCATATATATATATATATATATATATATATATATATATATATATATATATATTAAGATCTAAGTCTGCATCATTGTATTTTGATATTGTTACTGCTATAACAATGGCATCATGCTCTTAGAATATATATGTCACGCAAAGGTGCTTGAACTGGATGCAATTGCAGATGAGAGCTTTATTAAAGAGAGGCAGGCAGACAAATCCAAAATGTGAATCAATAGCATGGTCAAAACAGGCAAAAGGTCAGTCGATCGGCAAACGGGCATAAACTAGGCTAAACAAGAATCGAGGAACAAGATCAGGATCGGGATCAAAACTATGACATAAAACACAAGGAAAAAGGTCTTGGCATGGGGATAACACTCAATACCTCGAAGTACAGTGAGACATGAGGGGCTTAAATGACAAACGTAATCAAGGGTGTACACAAAACAGCTGAGACTAATGATGACACATACAGGAAACAACCAATGACAATACAGGGGTGGAGACAGGACATAAACCATAACAAAACACACGTGTCAAAAGTAACCAAAGTCAATGTCTCTGAAACCCAGAAGCGCGCGCTCACGTTTTGAGCTTCAGAGCACACTGTGTGCTCCAGCACTTAGCGCAAGGGGAAATTGTGACAATATAACAATAGAACTGCAGAATTTCTAGCACAAAATGAGCAAAAAGTAGAATATAACTTTCCTGTAAGAAAAAAAATTATAAAAACCTGTAGCAAAATTATTCATGCCCTAAATTATTAGTCCTTGGTTTTTTTTTTTCTTTTTAAAATTGTCAGCCCCATGGAATTAATAAGTTTTTTTAAAAATAAGAGTTAACACAGTTGCAAAATACCTTTTTCTTCCATAACCTTGGGGAAAACCAGCAAGGTTCCAACAGAAAAGATACAAATAGCTATTGACCAGCACAGGTCAGGAAGATGGAGAGAAAGGCAAAGGACATAAAGGGCACAGCTGCAGTATTGCACAGATTATTATGTCTCAAAATCACCCTCAGTGCCTCTATAACAACAAGCTGATTGAAACGATTGTGAGAAACATTTGAAAATAAAATTTGTAAAATAACATTTGTAAAATTAACATTTTAGTGGGAATTATTGGAACTACTATTGGAAAATTGTGATTACATAACTGATTATTGCATGAAAAAGGTAATCAGATTACGAATTACTTTATTATTACATTACTTTCAAAACCTATCAAATCTACAAAAATACACTACAAAGTGAAACTCAGTTCTTTCTGTAATTTTGCGTCAATGTATGACATGATCAGAAAATGTTGGATTTATCATAAAATATGCATCGGGTGTTGTCACTGTTTGTAGGACTACCAGACGAATAAAATAGAAAACTTTTCTAAATAGGCTAGTTTGTTGTCGCTAGCCAAGGGGAGGCACAGCTAATCTATTATTGTGTGGGTTTAGCTGCTACAGTGCCATGCAAAATACATTATTTTTCCTTATGCTCTGCTCATATTATGTTTACGTAAACCGGAACTCATATATACATTTACACACCTTGTTTTCCTTCTCAGCATAAGAGGATGTTAGTGTTTCAGTTTCTCCTTTACTGGTTAAAAAGAAATCCATTGTTCCTCACATTTTTCCGTGTTAGCAGAATTGAGAGCTGTCAGCCAATAAGACGCGAGTGTTTCCACGTGTTTTCCTGTAAACCCTGTCTGATTGGTCTCGTCTCCATTCACTGAAGATACAAAATTACAGGCGTACATTTTTTACTGGCATTCAGTTACATAGTGACAAATTGAATAAGAGATTTCTCCAAGTGGAGAATTATTTATGGCTAAAGAAAAAATCTTTGGGGTAAAACATGATTATCAAAATGTTTCATGAAAAAAATGGCTGCATACAAGCACCTGACACCAAATGTAAAATTTGGTTTTGGGTTATTGATGTTTTAAGGATTTTTATGGCTAGACAGTTCTGCTACATCTATATGTTCTTATGAACATTGATGACATCATTAGTTTCACTAAGTACCTATTTCAGTGAAAAAACCTGGCCATTAATGGATCTTTCAATAAAATAATTTTGTTCATGCTGAAATGTATTTCATTGGATTTGGATTCTAGTACAAATTAATTGAATTCTAGTCCACTTTAATTAGTCAAGAATTACATGTTTATTCATTTTATTAAAAATTTAAAATATTTTTTACTTTAGTGTGCCAATAAAACAAAACTGTTTCTAATTTTCATTTCAAAATGAAAAATGTTTGCAACCTACACAGACCTTATATGGTAAAAAGATAATGTGTTTTGTTTATCTAGGCCATATGTGTCAAACTCAAGGCCCGCGGGCCACATCTGGCCCGGCGTGTAATTATATCAATCCCAAAGAGAAAAGTTGATTCTGAAAAGAGAGCCTTTAAAAACCGATGGGAGGCTGAGTATATGTTTACTGACATTGCCGGTAAACCCATCTGTCTCATTTGTGGAGCTAATGTGGCTGTAATTAAAGAATTTAATCTAAGACTGCACTATGAGACAAAACATCAGGATAACCTGAAAGACCTGAATGCAGACCAGAAGATACAGAAAGCAGAAGAGTTAAAGAAGAATCTGACACTTCAGCAGACGTTTTTTACCCATGCAAAATCACAAAGTGAAGCTGCTGTGAAAGCAAGTTTTATCGTGGCAGAGGAGATCACCAAATCAGCCAGGCCATTAACGAGGGAGAATTTCTGAAGAGCTGCATGATCAAGGTGTTTGACGTCTTATGTCCAGACAAAAAGCACATGCTGGCAAATGTAAGCCTGAAAAAAATAATTTTGAGTTGCTTCGCAGCCCTTTTGCCTTCGATGTGGAAACTGCTGTCTCACTGATGAGCACCTGCAGTCCATCCTGACAATTTCCACAACACAGAACCTCAAACCAAACAAAAACGAACTTGTTGCCAAAAAAAGATGCCCGGCGTCCAGCTCTGATAAAATGACATAAGAGCAAAGACAACTGAATGATTAGATTTGTTATTGCTGAGAAGCACAGATTTTATTTATATTTCCAGATTTTGTTATGCAGCATGTTCATATTTTGAATTTGTATAATTTTGACATAATATATTTTTATGGAGAGCAAAATCTTTTGGGATATTTAGCATGTAAGTTTATTTTTTATATAAAATGACATAAGAGTAAAGAAATTTGAATGTTTGTTCTTTTAACATTTACTTTATTTCTAACCTGTATAATTTAGACAGGATATATTTTTATGGAGAGCAAAATATTATGTTACTTAAGGTTTGAGTTTATTTATTCTGGAATAATATTCCTGTCTGTTTTTATTCATATTTATGTTAAAAAAAGTTAAGTTTTAAAAGTTTAGTTTTAGTGTGTTCAATAAATGTTTATCCTGTTCGGCCCGCGACCTAAAGTGTGTTTTGGATTTTGGCCCCCTGTTCAATTGTGTTGGACACCCCTGATCTAGGCAGTATCTAATGCAGCATTGGCTAATTATCTTGTAGAAGAAATATTTGATTTTTATAGTCTAGGAATAGTACCACCATATGTGTGCCAATAGATGTCAGTGAGGCTTTAGCTGGGTATGAATTTACCATCAATATCAGACTCAAACCCACTGGAGTGATATAACATCTAACCTAGTTTGGACATGCTGCTCTTGTTAATATACAGTATAGGTGGTGAGAAGATTAGTAAATGTTGCTTGGGTAACATTAGAAATAGATAAAATAGGATAGTAAATGATAAAAAAAATGAATATCAGATTTATTTGAACTTAATTATTTTTTAATTATTTTTTGAAAAGCCTTTTGAACTTACTAATACATTTAGTTTTTTCAGTTATATTTTAATCTGATTAAATAGCCTTTTAATTACATTTGTTGTTTGGCGGATTTCATAAAAAAGAAAACGCAATATTGTGGAGATGGAGAGAAAGGAAGCAGTGCTGTCTGTAATAGATTGGTTTGACCAGTAATCCTACCTTAACCCAATCAATCTGTTCTGAGAGAAGTTGGATTGTAAGGTTCAGGAGAGGTGCCCAGCCACCTCCACAAAGCTTTCTAAAGTTCTGCAAGTGTCACAGTAGAGCATCTCAGTTATAGCTGCTTAGGGAGTTTGATAGTTTTAATGCTGTTTGGTTATTGTCACTAATATTTACAGTGTCATATTGTTCTCCTTAAAATAAACCAAGTAGTGTTTAATATGTTGTGTCAAAACCAGTGCAAAATGAAAAAGTATATATTTAGACAATCTCATTCTCAGATATTTGAAGAACATTACAGGTTTGGTAATTGGATAATAAATATTAATAAAAGAAGAGCACTGAATTAATTTTTCAGTTTGAAAGCGTGTGTGGTACACGAGAGTGTGGTTTTTGTCATGAAGGTGTGTGGTAAAATCAGAGGTGACAACAGATTTAGCAAGGTTTTTTGGGGGGATTTGTGCATTTAAAACTCAATGTTTTGTGTCCCTCCCAGATCCCCCAGGTGAGCTATGCATCCACGGCACCAGAGTTGAGTGACAACACACGCTATGACTTCTTCTCTCGAGTTGTTCCTCCAGACACTTACCAGGCCCAGGCTATAGTGGACATAGTGCGCCACATGGGCTGGAACTATGTGGCCACTGTTGCCTCAGAAGGAAATTATGGAGAAAGTGGAGTGGACGCCTTTATCCAGAAGACCCGTGATGATGGTGAGAAAATGACTGCCACATTAGACCAATACTTGTCTCTTTAATTACAAAGAATAAACAGTACGCAACAGCAGGTACATGAAAGGAAATCTTTCCCAGGCTTGGTTGGAGTACAGTTAATTCTTACATTAGATGTGTCAGAAGATTAGAAATACAATTTCTAAATCATTTGCTTGGTAATTAATATAGTGGGATATAATATTCTCACACTCTCACACACATTTAAAATATTGCTCATACACCTGCTATTGAGGATAATGTCGATTAAACTAGTTTGTTGAGACATGTCGTTTGTAACAAAAAAAAAGCTTTGTCTTTTAAGTAAAAGTTTTAGTTTACCAGTTTTGCCAGTAATAACTTTTATCTATATGGGTTGTTGAGACCAGGGTTGGTAGGGTTACTTTAAATTTATTCCGTTACAGTTACAAATTACTTCATAAAAAATGTAATCAGTGACCTAATCCAAGTATCACAATATGAAAGTAATGTAATCTGATTACTTTTGGATTCCTTTAAGGCCACTTATGCAAATAAAGTCAAGAGAAAAGCAATATGATCTAACTTACTTTTACTTCAGCTTATTTTAGCACTCAAAACATGTTCAATGTTTGGATTTGTTTTAATAAAATAAATAAATAAATAAACAAATAAATAAAATATCACTGTCCCTGATGAAGGTAGCGTTACATCACAGAAGTTATGGTGACCATATTGTGGTTTTCCAAAAAGAAGACACTTTTTTTTTTTTTTTTGGGTGGGGGGCTTAATAGCATTCAAAACAGTGTTACTGTGCATGCAGACTTTAATACACTGAAAAAGACATTATTAACATCACATAAATATATATAAATAAAATTGGTTTTACTCTGTCCACGTTTGACATTTTTTCCTATATTCTTTTGTCCATGTCCATGGATTAAAATAAAATATCAGATGCCATGAGTGTACCTTCTGCCATCATTCACACATTTAAATGGCCAAGTAATATGAAGCATTGTGAAAATATGACATAAAATATGATCTTATATGGCCATGGGCATTGTTTCGATTCAGGACAGCTGTCATTTGCTGCTTTTTTCAACTGTTTGACGTTGTACACAACAGCGCTTCACCTTCGTGCATTTGCAGAGAGTAGGATAATGGTTGAGACAGGATTTTGGCCAATAGTTGCTACAAGCTTTTTATAATCGAACAATTGATGTGCGAGAAGGTGGGAATCACAGTGAGGGGTTAAAGCAATGCAAACATGCACAGACATGTATTGCACCATAAGCACATCATAATGAAACTAAAGCCAAATCCCCAACATTTTCTCAAATTTATATGCTTTTTTTGGTCCGAAAAAGAGGATATATCTGGGGAAAAAAGAGGATGTATGGTCACTCTAAAAAAAGCGTGTCAGAGAATCATTTGTGTTCATTTCTACCAAATAAATTGCTCAAAATTTATTTGCGCATGCACCAGGTTGCTCATGTAAGTCATGACTGGCGAGAGAGAACCAGAACTATAATCAATCAGCTGTCTATATTGTGCTACGACAAAAGATTAATGTATTTGGTTTTAAATGAACTTTAATTTATATTCTGATAGTATTCCCATTTTTTACAAAATATAATCTGATTACTTTGTTTTTGATGTAACTGTAACGGATTACAGTTACCAGGTTTTGTATCCTGATTACATAACGCCATTACATGTATTGCATTACTCCCCAAGCCTGGTTGAAACTGAAAAATGTGTACTACAAAATGCCTGCAGACAATTGTCTTTTGATGGGAACTTTGTAATATGTCTGAGCAATACTGCATGCAGTAATGCGTTTGGTTCTGTGCTGTTCCTGCCTAAGGGTATTTCGCCCTGTCAACATAAATTCATACAGAATATGATTGACAAGGTGGATCCCTCAAAGAAAATGTGGGAAAGCATGAATATGTGGGTTCAGTGTCAAGCAATGAAACAGTAACAGTAATCCTACACAACTGAAATAGTAAATTCCAGCCATGACCATTTTACCCAGGTTTAATGAAACTAATATTAAAAGTGTGTCCTAAGTATGTTATATATTTGAATTTTTAATTATATTGTAGTTGTTGTAGAGGGCAATCACATTCTTTGTGACACAGCAAGACCCTATGAACAACTACAGTATGCATTTTATATACTGTTCCGAATTTTGTAAATCATTATAAGATTCAATAAATCAGGAACTGAATAAATACTAATAAAAATATAAAGATAATTAATAGAAACATCTAATAATTGAATGGATAATTAGAAGGTCTTCGGTAGAGGTATGTGTTTTTGTCATTAAATCTAAAAAATACCTTTTTACATGTATTAACTTGTTAAAGAATTCCATCTGACCTAAAAAAGAGACAGAGTACAAAACTCCAAAATAGTTGTACCCGATTGAGATTCCCCAAGGCTGGTTCATCCCTGTTTTCTCACACTTGCTTCTCTATAATGCTCCGATTCCTTTGAAGACCTTGATTTGCTGGTAGGTGTGTTTCAGTTGGAGCTAAATATTGCAGACTTTGGTAACTCTGTTGTAACATTCCCCATGAGTAATTTGCTGTAGGGAAAAGAAACCCACTTACTGATGTTGACACGCACCAACTGTTCCCAAGTTCCCCAGTACAATTTCGCCTCTCTCTGGCCGAGTGGCATCAGCTGAGATACTGTTTCTTATCCACGTATTGACATCTTATCTCTCCACAAGGCTAATGTGGAGAAGGGAGATACTTGGAACCTTGAATTTCAGCAACAAAAATCATCACCTTAACACCAGGACATTAATGATCTTTCTTCTTTAACCACAAAGCTGAACAGAATGGATAGCAGCAGGCAAAGTCACAGTCAGTGCTTAAGAGTTTGAGAAAATGGTCTACCCACAGTGCTAGAAATGGCCATAGAAACAGCCAACAGTAAGGCATTAATAAATTGCAGTCATAATAACGAGATACCCCGAGTCTCATGTCACAAAGCTGCTCTGATAACTCTTGGAGAGTGGGTGGCAAACTTGATTTGAATGTGTCAAATCATATTAACCATTGGGAAAAATTATCCATTTGAAGCAGAGGAAATTTATTTAAAGACCATAAAATGAAAATGAGAACCCGAACATTAACAATATTTTTGAGGTTAGGATTACTGCAGGTGTCAAAAGTAACAACTGCATTAAAAAGGATACACACTTCATTGTACCCTAGTCCTACTGCTTTGTATTTTCCAGATGTTTTTTTTTTATCTTGATAATCTTGATATTTGGTACATTAAAAATTACTTTATAAATCTTTAATGCAGTAGTTGTATATTATCTGAATTGGCCTAATGTCATGCAGCACAAACAAACAAACACAGAGACAAACAGATTGTCTTCTACTGCCAGACTGTTATTATCAAACAGTATATTAGTTCACACAAAATTTCATACAATAACATTTAATTGCATCAAATAACAGTCAGAATAAATCTACAAAACAATATCCTTAAAAAACACAATTTGAAAGTGCAATCCAAACTTACTCCCTCCCTTTGGGAGCAAAAACATTGGCAGTTGCTATAGTGTCAACTAAAAAGATTACTCAATTATCAATTTCAATTTTGTATAGCGCTTTTTTACAATGGTACATTGTCTCAAAGCAGCTTTACAGAAATATCATTTTTACATTTACAAGCGACTTACTAATGAGAGCACATTCACACACCAACGGTAGCAGAGCTGCCATGCAAGGTGCTAGCTTGCCATTGGGGGCAACTTAGGGTTCAGTGTCTTGCCCAAGGACACTTCGGCATGGGATCACCCGGGCCGGGATTCGAACCGCCAACCCCACGATTAGTGGACAACCCGCTCTACCAACTGAGCAACAGCCGCCCTACTCTTTTCCATTATTTAGCTATGGCTTATGTCCAGCTCAGTCCCATAACTGTGCTGGGGGAAGGACAGAATGAGACTTGAGAGCCGTGATATGAATAACCATGAGTCTCACAGCTGCATTCTGCTTTCTTCTAATAGCATTTTCTCAAGCCACAGGGATGTTTGCACATCTGCCCTCAAAGTTTAGAGGCACAGAAGGTGAGAGAAAAACACTGCAAAAAAGAAACCGTGAAAAAGTGTAACACAGGTTTTTTTCCCTGTTATATTGTGTATGACTGACATTACTTCCTGCCTGATGCTCCTTGCTTCACACTTTCTGCCTTCCTTTTGCCTTCTAATTCAGCTCTGAACACCTAGTTTGTTTGTTCTTTTGCATTTCTTTTTAAATATTGGTCTTGGTTCCAAGTTCTCATCATTTTCCATGTGGTGATTAATGTTTATTAGCATTCCTCCATCAGGTTATATGTTGTTGTTAAGCCGAAAGTATATTTCACTTTTTAAGCATGTGCTAGGAACAGCGTTCAGTACATGTGATGCAAATTTCTTTATCTGCAGAGTATGCACATACTGTATGTGCACCGCCAGATTTTTCTAATCGAGCATGCCATACTTTGTACGCGCAGGTCGCACATGTACATTTAATTCTTTTGCATTATTCAGTTCCACAAGGTGGCAACAGTGACCAAGGGCCATTGATTCTCAAGGTAGTCAAAGAAAAAATGGAATAAATTAAGAGACAGAAATGAATGAAAGCTCTTTTCTGGTTTAGTGGTTGCACGGACCATCTTCTCTTACTCTCTTTTTTAATTTCTTCTTCTTTAGTAACAACAAGTGAAGAAGCATGTCTTTCTTCTCCATTATACTTCTTGTTGTTATTCTTCTTTGTAGTCATCCTTCACACCAGAAGACCTGCATTACTGCTCTTTACTGAGTCTTGTAGGCCAGGAGGGGTAAAGTTGCAAGTTGTTGTAATGCGCATGCATCAACAACCTGTGTATGTGTACATGTCAAATGGAGTATACTTTGAAAGGCTATGCGGACTGTGTACATACGCTAGTGTACACATAAAAAAAAATCTAAGTATACCAGAGGCTTTAGTATTCTTCTTTTTCTTCTTCTAATTATTATTATTCTCTTATCTCCCTAATGTGCCCAATAACTCAAGATCTGAAAGGTAAAAAGTTTTGAAATTTGGCACATTGATAGTACAGGACATGAGTAACTCCCACATCACACATGAGCCCATACAGGCCACGATGTCCAAAATGTCTGAAAATTTGTATACATGCCTTATTTCTCATTGGGAACAAAAAAAAACCATTGGGGACCCATAAAGTCTGCCATGATAGATTTTCCAGTACATTGAAAATTTGTCCAAAACTACAAAATGAACCGTAGGCCCGATTGACTTGAACTGTGAAAGATATATGTGGGATACATGTCTTTGTCTCATACATTGTCAGAACTATTTTCATATTGGTCAATTGACAACTGTTGCACATATTTATTGTGTCCATAAATCATTGAAACATTAACCTATGGACTTGATCTGTGCCACACAGAAAGAGGACACTGCATTATGTTACCATGTGTGATGGCAACTTCATATCTCCAAAAACAATGACATTAAAAGGAATAATAATTACAATATCCGTTATACAGTGCCTTGCGAAAGTATTCGGCCCCCTTGAACTCTTGGACCTTTTGCCACGTTTCAGGCCTCAAACATAAAGATATAAAACTGTAATTTTTTGTGAAGAATCAACAACAGGTGG